>JAOTQK010000002.1:8204036-8229749 GCA_025642025.1 Rhododendron ferrugineum
TCCTTTCATTCTTCTCTTTGCTCGCCACAAATTCTGCTCGTCTCGTCGCGAGCTTTGCGGAGAGATGCTAGCTGCGACTTTTCGAGCTCGGAGGCAAAATTCCCTCCTAAGCTGGCACGGTGGGCCCAGGCGAGCCCTCCAACGGGATACGGGGTCCGGTCGGCGAGACGTGACTAAGAAAGGCCCGGGCCGAAAGAGTAGTGCCCAGCGGGCGGAAAAATGGAACAAAAGAATTGAAAGAGGAGAACATTTTGGGTGCGGTCATACCAGCACTAATGCACCGAATCCCATTAGAACTTCGCAGTTAAGCGTGCTTGGGCGAGAGTATTACTAGGAGTGGTGACCCCCTGGGAAGTCTTCGTGTTGTACCCCTTTTTGGTTTTTTGTACGAAATCTTTCTCACTAATGCACCGCATCCCATAGCAACTCTGCAGTTAAGCGTGCTTGGGCGAACGTGCGCATCGGGAATAACAATGAGGGTTTCCAAAACGTTTCCCAACAACCACCTCCGAGGGACCTTTTGAAGGAGCAAGATACCAAACGTGGATATGCTTTGCCGAACGACGAGGGATCAACAAAGCTAACGCAACGTACCAAAGGACAAGAAGATCATCGAGCGACACTTGAACTTACACCTTCGGATAGACTATCGAAGCTTGGTAAGTCACCCAGGCCCACTTATCATTCGGTAAATGCGTGGCATGATGTGTTAAGACGTTTTACTTCCTGTAGATAAACTGAGACAACTGAACGATGGATCCACAAGGTTAACCCTTTGAACCCTCTGAACTTTCGGATATTTCGGCCCACTACAGAATATATTGCAGTAATTGGAATCGTTAATTTTGTAGAACTTGCAAAGTAATATATTTACAAAAAATCAGTTTTATTGAACATGGATAGGTATATAAAAAATTGAAATTTGGTTTGAACAATCAATGGTAGATAAGTTTAATGCTAAACTAGAGGTGGCAAATGAGCAGGTTTGGGCGGGTTAAAATGGGTCATGGGTTGAATACGGGTCAAAAGTCGACGGGTTAAAATGGATTGGGTCAAATATGGGTCAATTCATACCCAAACCCGACCCGACCCGTTTCCTTCCTTTTTATATGGCATTTGGCTGACATTCCCATATTATTTCATGCGTCGAGTCGGGAAAAAAAGTTTGTTTTGGTTTTCAAAACAGTTTAGGGTGGTTTGGATTAAAAAGTAAGGACTGACTTTTTTGTATCTATTAAAAAAAATGCATTTGTTAGTTTAATTTTGCGTAAAACTTTTGTGACTTATTGATTCGTCTCGGCAAGAGGAATCGAAAAAGTAAAAAATTTTGTTTGAAACTCATATTTTTTTATAAAAAGACGAAAATAAATCAAAAAATACACTTTTTTACTTTTTTTTCTTTTTTAAGAAAACTATGAGTTTTGATGAAAAAAATTATACTTTTTCGATTATAAGTCCTAAAAGTTTGAGGCAAATATAACAAATGCAAAAAAAATTTGAATAAAAACAAAAATAAGTCACTCCAAAAGTGTGTTGGACGATCCAGAGTAAAACCCTCTGTCCCTTCTCACAGTGTAGAATTTGGACTTCGGGTGCTGTGCACCTCCGAGCCGTCAAATCGTGCATCTGACGGCTCGGATCTCATATCGGCAACTAACGATCGAGAGTTGTTTATTGCTGAGATGAGATTTAAGCCGTCGGATGCACGATCCGACGGCTCAAAGGTGCGCAGTACGGTGCTGCGCACACTATTGCACAGCACCATCCCCTAATTCGTAGAATTTTAATCTCTCCAACAAAACATAGTCCAAGATGGAAGAGAGATAAAAAAAACAGAGAGAGAGAGAGATTAGTGATTATAACGGGAGTTTAGTTGTGGAAATTAGTTGAGTTGGGTGGGAGCAAATTAAAAATAACGGCAAGTGGATCTTTTAGTTCCAACCCATATTGAACCCATATCCAACTCACCTAACCCATAAAATTAGTAGGTTTATTAAGTTGACCCAATTATATCCTATATTAAATATGGATGAGTTTGGGCTAATTATAAATGGATAGATTTAGGTGAAATCATATTACTGGACCTAAATTGTCACCTTTAAGTTAAACTATAGGAAAATGACGGACCAGGACGTGTTTTGATAATTAATACCCACCAAGGATAAGCTAAGAACATTTGTTAATACTGAAAATGTCTTTGGCTGGTATTAATTATCAAAACACGTCATTGGCCGTCATTTTCCCTTAAACTATTCATAGCTGTCTATTTTGTAAACTAAAATTTAATTTTTGATATACCTATCGATACAGGGGGTCCTCATTTTAGTTAAAATGCGGACCTCCTCATTTCTCCCATTTTTCGATCAAATTTCGATGATTTCGAGCCGCTCAATGTGTTCAAAATGTGATTTTAAGAGTACCCGCGAGAAATCGGCAACAAAAAAAAAATTCGGGAAGGGCTTGATTTGAGCAGTTTTTATTTGAATCGTTCGATAAAAAACAAATAAAAACTACTCGGATGAAGCCATTCCCGGTCTTTTTTTTTTTGCTGATTTCTCGCCAGTACCCTTAAAATCACGTTATGAACACATTGAGCGGCTCGGATCATCGAAATTCGATCGGAAAATGGAGGTCCGCATTTTATTAAAATGAGGTGGTCCTTACGGGAGAGGGACTGTCTATCGATATTCGATAAATATGATTTTTTTTTTATAAATGTACTACTCTGCGGGCCCTACAAGATTAACGGTTCAGATAACTGAAAAAAATGTACGGCAAGGCCGAAATGCGTGGTGGAACCCATGGTTTCCATGGGTTCCACCCAAGCTGGAAAGAATTTTAACTCTTTATATTTATGAAAGTCACTCATGTATTTAATAAATATAACTATCTACACAGACATAACAAACGGATGGGTAGCACAGTGGTACAATGGTGTACTCTTTAAGTCTTAACATAGTCATTTTTTGCAGTCGTACAATGGTACTCTAACATCGCGACGGCTCGACTGCTGCCGGGGGTCTTATTAGGGATCACAATGGAAATTTTTTGGTTGGTTTTCATCACCATATCGGTTCATGTTCCATCCTTGCAGCTGAATTATGGGGAATGATTGGATTATCTCTTCATTCTCTTGCCATAGATCATAACTGGTCCAAGATTGATATTGGTGTGGATAGCTCTGCCATACTAAAACTTCTAAATGATCAATACTGCCTTTCACGTCCAAGGGTTGTAATGCAGGTGGCTCCTCTCACAATTCCAATCGGTAGAGCTGAGGTTTGATCTACGGGAAGCGAACAAATGTGCGGACTTGTTGGTAAAAGAGGCTCAAAATATGTCGGTTGGTTTCATTTCTTTTTATGTTGCACCTGTTGCGTTGTTATTTCAATTACAAGAAGACTATGTACGGATTAAATACCTTAGACTTATTTTTAATTCGTAATAGATAACGTATCATTTGCATCCAAAAAAACAGAAAGAAAGTAAAAGTACGATTTTTTGGAAGAAAAACCACAAAATTACCTTTATTTTTAGCAATTACACATTACTTTTTATGTGTGATTTTAATCTAATAGCTCAAATTTATTTATTTTTGATCTGGCTGAAATTTACTAGGGCATCAATGCCTCAATGGCACATTAGGCATCATAGAAAAATTCCTTCTTAATGGCAGTGGTAGGTTGGGCGTTACCATGATGAATATAAACTACTCTAATTGGTGCGATTTGATTTGGCTATCTATTAGTTTGGATGAGATTCCACGATCGAATCAACTTCCAAATTATCGTGACAAGGATGACCAATGCGACAGCGATGAAAATCTCCTTTAAACAGAGAAAAATGATTTTCACCTTATTTTTTTAATTATTCACGTTTTGTTTTTTTGTTCACGTGAATGAAGTACAATATTGTCAAACAAAAATGCTACTGGTACAGCATTTGGGGTCTAAATTTTGAAGCAAAATTGGATGATTCGTAAACACCCTTCCCGATATCGGATTGAGGTGATTTTTTACAGAGACCCTAAACGATGTATTTTGAACAAAATGAGCAGCTCCGATTATCTTTGCGGGACCCGAGATGGGAGCAAAACGGGTCTGTACCCGGCTGCTGTACCAGTAGCAGGACTCTTTTCAAATGAATGTGTAAAAAACAGAAAGTCTATTTGCACGGCAGATCTGTGCACAGATTGTGCCCAGATCGTGTTGTGGGGCTCACTAAGGGTTCCATACAAATAATCCGAGCCGTTCATTATGTTTAAAACATTTTTTCAAGTGCCCTCAAGAAAAATTAGCTCAATCCGGCACCTATAAGTACATGATCTAATCGTCAACTTTTCATTCTCTAAGAACCGGAATGAAAAGTTAGATGATTAGATCAAGCACTTATAGGTATTGGATTGAGCTAATTTTTCGCGGAGGCCCTTGAAAAAATATTTTAAACATAATTAACGGATCGGATTATTTGTATGGGACCCGTAGTGGGCCCCACAACACGATCTGTGCACAGATCTGCTGTGCAAGTAGGATCTCTCGTAAAAAAATGTGTATTAAATAAAAAGATTAGAAAAGGTTACCCGAACTCACTTTTCACTCCTCGTCACTACGATTCGCAGGGCAGGGGTCTCCGACTCTGACTCGCCGTGAACTCGTTCGCCCATGGCGAGACCACCGTCGACCACAACCAAGCCTCTCCTTCTCTCTCTCCTCCTCCTCCTCCTCCTCCCTCTCTCCTCATCCCAATTCCGCTCCTCCAAACGAACCCCTCCTCGCTTCCCCACCAGATTCTCACGCCCCAATAAACCCCAATTGACAACAAAACAACGAACACAACATCAACAGCAGGAATACAGGTACGAGACCCGGTATTTCGAGCAGAGTCTCGACCATTTCAGCTTCTCCGATGATCTCCCGACGTTCCGGCAGCGGTACCTCATTAATACGGAGCATTGGGTGGGTCCCAATCTCATGGGACCCATCTTTCTCTACTGCGGGAACGAGGGGGAGATTGTGTGGTTCGCGGAGAACACCGGGCTCGTTTGGGAACTCGCCCCTCGGTTCGGCGCCATGGTCATCTTCCCTGAAGTAAGACGATCATATTTGTAGTTATATGTTTTTATTTTCGCGCTTGTTTTGTTTTTTCGGCATTTGGAATTGATCGAATAGAAGCAAGATGTGATTGTATATTAGTGTTGAGAGAGAGAGAGAGAGAGAGAGAGAGAGAGATGTTTTCGGTTAGATTACAAATCAGAAAATATAGCAGAACGAAGAGCTCAAGTTCAAGAGAAGAAAAATGTGCTGAAAATTTCAAATTGTAATAGCTGGGGGATCTTGTATGGAATTTTTTCTTTTGTTTCTTTTCTTACGTTCTCTAGCAAATTATGAAACACAAAAGAGGAATTGCAGCATCCTGATTGGATGCACCATTATATCATTTATTTTTGTCAATCCAGGTCATTTTATTCATTTGATTGTTTAGTTTTTGTTAAGGAGAATGATTTACAAACATCATCAACAAATGCCATCCAAAATTATGTGACTCTGGCATTTTTTAAAATTTATGAGCCACAATAGTTAGTGTTTCCATATAACATGTTTGGAAATTCTGTTCGTATGATATTTTACCATTTTGTCAAAAGTTGCAGAATGAATTATCAGTCTAGTTTGTCCATGTTTTTTTGTTCTTTTTGGGTGACTAGTTTCTCTATGTTATACACCTTGACTTGAGAACTTCATTGGCAGCATCGATACTACGGCGAGTCAGTGCCCTATGGAAGTCTAGATGAAGCATATAAGAATGCTACTACGTTATCACATCTCACAACTGAGCAAGCAATTGCTGATTTCGCGGTGTTGATTACAAACCTGAAACAAAACTTGTCAGCTCAGGCTTGCCCTGTTGTGTTATTTGGCGGATCATATGGTGGAAGTAAGACGCAGTTATTCTCTCTAGTTAGTTGTGGATGAGGAGAAACTCAAAACAGTTTACCATTCTGTTTGCTTGGTATACTAAAGATGTGAGCGATATTGAATGTTCTGTCTTTGAACTGAACAGTGTTGGCGGCATGGATGCGTCTCAAATATCCTCACATTGCAATTGGTGCACTTGCTTCTTCAGCACCCATCCTTCAATTTGAAGATATTGTGCCACCAGAAACGTTTTATGACATTGTCTCCAATAGTTTCCGAGTCTGTTCCTCTCTAGACTTTATTCTTGTCTTTTTGATTTTTCTACTGTAATTGTAAGTGTATGTGAGACTGCTTCCCTCTTATCTACTCAGCATGAAAGTACTAGCTGCTTCAACACCATAAAAGAGTCATGGGATGCACTAGAATCTGAGGGTTCAAAAAATGATGGACTTATGCAACTGACTAAGACTTTCCACTTCTGCCAGTAAGTTGTACATGCAATGTTTGTTTTCAATCCCATGTAGACGACCTTGCGGACTCATGTGACTGTTCTGACTGCTGATTTGTTATTTTTCATCATTTGGTCTGATAAACAAATGGATGGCAGGAAACTGGAAAGAGTAGATGACCTTTATAATTGGTTGGACTCTGCTTATAGTTATTTAGCAATGGTTAACTATCCATATCCGGCCAATTTTATGATGCCTTTGCCAGGAAATCCCATAAAAGAGGTTAGCTTGAGGACATGCTTGCAGAAACTTATATAGTGACTTATGTTATGAGCAATGCTGTCTGATAATTTCTTTTTGTTTTCTTCTTCTTTTTTGTCTGCAGGTTTGCAGAAAAATTGACAACTGCCCTGAAGGGACTAGTGTTCTAGAGCGGATATTTGAAGGAGTAAATGTATATTACAATTACACCGGAGAATATGACTGCTTTCAGCTGGATGATGACCCTCATGGCTTGGATGGATGGAACTGGCAGGTCCAGAACTCGTGTTATGAATTTATGAGTTCCATTTCTTTCTAAAATTAGAAATGAGAATTTGCTGTGAACTATTACAAAAAATGTTGCTCAAGTCTGTCACACTAAACTGAAATCCTTTGCTTTGTTTCCTTTCCACTTACAGGCATGCACTGAGATGGTTATGCCAATGTCTACCAGCCAGGATACTAGTATGTATCCAGCTTCTGATTTTAACTACACTTACTATAAAGAGGACTGCTGGAACAGTTTCCGCGTCAAACCAAGGCCTAAGTGGATAACCACAGAATTTGGTGGACATGTAAGTGAATTACGATTTGTAGATATGTAAAATTGTATATTTATGATCCATGGGCTAAGCTTAAGGTTTCTGTGGAGGTAACTTTCAGCTACTATTCTCTCTTCTGCTTTGGTTATTTCGCTTTGCTTATGTCTCTCTGGTTACATGGACCTAGATGATCTGTTTAACTTTAGGGACTATATGGGTTTAGTTTCTATAGTGGTCAAAAGAAATAAATTGGGAGTTGTTGGGCATGTGAAAATAATGTCCATTTGTTCTTTTCCTCCAAAATTTCATTTTTCATCTTTATGATAATGAAATTTTGTTTGGAAATAAAAACAAGGATAATAGAATGAAGCTCAGTGCCTAAACATTAGAGTTCCAAGATGCATGTCATTCTTTTAGCTTTACAGTAGTAGATTTATCTTTACAAGTTTTTGTTTAGGTCTACAATTATCTGTCCAAAAATAAACTTCAGACTGTTTTGGATCCAAATAATCAGGCAACATTTGTCGGGGAATAAGAAACAGTTATATGGACAAAGGAAGTTCAATATAATGGCTCTTTGATTCTCTTGAAGGGAATCATGAGTCTTAACTAGGTGACGGTATTGGACTTCCACTTTGAAATGGAACCTCTGTAGAGCAGTAATGTGCTCAACTTTTCAACTCTAAACTTCAATTATCTTGTGAGTATTTTGTTTCTCACTTTATCATGGAATTGGCTGCACCTGGATGATATGTTCTCAAAATCTGCATGTGCAAACAAGAGAGAGAATTGGTAAAGCATCCCCTTTTGCATTGTAATGTGGTTACGAGCTTTGCTGATGATGTTTGATACATTTGGTTTGCCCTTGACTCAAGATGGAGCTTTTCCCATTGTTTGTGTGTGCGGGTGGGTTGGTTGGGGGTTGGGGTAAGGGAAGGTAAAAGGTTGGCATAGGCTTGTCAGTGAGATGTGTTTTTGTCCATTCGGATAGTTGGGTGTCCAGGGTTGCCAAAAAATGGAAGATTTACCACTGCTATTTCTGTTGCTGTTTGGATTGGACCAATTGGTTCATTTGCCTTGCTTTGCGCATTAGATGGGATCCTGGTAGTATTCTGATGGGGTAATTCCTTCTTTTTTTGGAAACCATATTTGTATGCGAAGAATCTATATTCTTCTCTGATCCAGGAACTTTAGTTGATATTTTCCGTTTTCCGCTTTCATGTGAAGGATTTTAAGACAGCCTTGAAAATGTTTGGAAGTAACATCATCTTTGCAAATGGCCTATTGGATCCTTGGAGTGGCGGCGGGTAACTTCTTCATTGTTTATATGACGTTATTGTTGCCAAATATTTACGAGGCAAATTTGATGGAGGTTGCTTATTTCTGGTGCAGTGTTTTGGAAGATGTATCTGAAAGTATAGTCTCTCTCGTGACTGAAAAAGGTACAAAAACCATTGCCTTAAGCTTGCTTGAATTTAATTTGAGTTAGATATCGTTAACTTTTTTTCATATTTGGGTCCCATGGTATGCCACATGATATCGTTAACTTTAAGCACCCATCCTAGCTGTTTTTCCAAGTGGGTTACACTCTTGGGTGAAGAAGTATTATCTAAACCGTTGTAGTACAACTCCTCGTCTCTACCCATCTATCTCGTCTTCTTCTTCTTGTTCATGTTCATTTGACCAAGATGTCTCTAACAGAGTGGAGGGAAATTTAGAAATCTTTAGTTGATTGAGCCATATCATCCACATAAGAGTGTCGGGAGACTTTCAGCCAACTACGCCTATCAAGTTATCAGTGTACATTGGGAAGCTTGTGTTGTATAATTTGGCCTAAACCATAAGCTAATCTATCGGTTAATTCACTTTGCATTTGTTTTAAAAAATGAGCTAAATCCTCGCAGGATAAGTTCATTTCCATCAAGACCATATGGTCTATAATCCCACAAGTGACACTGGTGGCACGAGTAAGGGATGACTGATGAGCAGTGGCATTTCACTATCCGACTTTCAAACCACACGGTTTTACGAATAGGTTTTTAGAAGAATTTTCCCCCAATGAATATTTTGATATTAATTTTGCTTATGATGTTAAATAATAACTATTTGACCCTGCTCGGTTTTTATTGCCCTCAAAGCTAGGCCCTGTTTGGGCGTAGCATTTTACTCCCCTTTTGAGGCAAAAGGAAAGCGTTGTTCCTGCCAAAATAGATTCAAACTTATGTTTGCTCATCTCAGGTGCCCATCACTTAGATCTGCGAGCGGCTACTGCTGAGGATCCCGACTGGTTACTGGAGCAGCGGGCATCTGAAATCAAGCTGATTGAAGGCTGGCTTCATGACTACTATCGGGAAAAGAAGGCAGTTTTTGCTTCATAACTGTTGCCCCAACTTCTTGTTATTCTAGCACCTCATGCACATATAGCAGCAATTAGCGAAACCCTTGTCTGAATTCTCAGAAAACTGATTTCAAACTCAAGTTCTGCGAGGATCAAAAAAAAAAAAAAAAAAAAAAACTCAAGTTCTGCTGAAATTTCTTCAAGGCCACGTACTAACTTCAACTGCCTTGCATTGGCTTTGGTTGCAATTTCAAGGCTCTTATTGTTGTAAATAAAAATTCCCTTGTAAAATAAAAATTCCCTTGCATGAAACTCTTCCCGGTTATTTTCTCATTGCTTTTTAACTTGATTTTGCCTTGCGGTGTGCCCGAATCACGTACTATAATCTCAAAGGAAATAAAAAGGCGAGGAGATAATAGAAAAATAATGAAGTGAGAGAAGCTAAATCAAAGGATATCTATTCTATCTATAAAATCAGTACAATCATTTTTGTTCCTTTTTTTTTTGGCCATATTCTATAGTCAGCGGGGTTAGTGGGAATTTAGTCAACAGGGGGTTCAAAGGCTATCCATAGCCCTGAAATTTCAAACTCCGTCCATTGTGGGGCTTGAACTCTGGCCTCCACGGAGGGGGACAAGAACCTACCACTAGTGCTAGCCATTTTTCCCTCTCTCAGGAAACAAAATACAGCATTAACGATTCATATTATGTCAATATTTTCTTTTTATCTTCATATGCAATAAATTAGAGAAGTCACAGTAAAATTAAAAATAAGGAAACAACATTACCCCACTCAACGTTATAGATTTACCTTTGAAATGTCTATTTGTATCAGTTTGAATCATCGTTCTATTCATTCCGTCTTTGGCACCAAATTGTAATACCACTAGCATCATTTTTGCCTTTTGTTGTTCTCATAAGACATGCAAAATTTTAATAATGTAGATCTCTTTTCTACAAAATTAGTACAGTATTATTTAGAAGACATCGACGATTCTTTCAAAATGAGATCAATATTTCTTATCGAGTATTATAACGATTTGCTAATAGAAATTTGAGAAAAAATTCGTAGGTAAGTTTTTAAAGATGAATGGAGAATTGAAGTTAGAGTCGGTGTGAATAGTTGAGTTGTTGGAACCTACTTTTTTCCAAACATATTATTTTGGCTCTCCGAAATAAAAAATAGTTCAATATGTTATATCATTTAAAATACATTTTATCTATAAATAACCCCACCAACAAAATTCCACGGTTTTAAAAAGTTTGCATTACTACATTATTTTGACGAGAAGGGTCCACCATTTTTTATTTAGATAAAAAAAGGTGACCAAAATGGACTAGCACGTCATGTGGGAAAAACTCTGTCACTAGCTAAATACTTACTCCCATGTTACACGAATTTATTTTTTAATCCAATTATAGATGCTCTTAGAAGGTAATGACTATTTAATAGTTTAAGCTAACTATCTTGTCCAATTGGAAGTCGCCATACATTCCTTATAATTTCTTATTTTTTTTAGTAGTTTAAGCTAACTATCTTGTCCAATTTAATTGTAGGAAGGAATGCAAAGGCTTGTAGACAAATAGCACAACTAGTAAAACAAAACTAATTAGGCCCCGTTTTCACTAAAAAAATAAATAATAACTTAACGCATTTTATCATTTCGTTTTCACTAACAAAAAACTTTCAGCATTTTACCATCTCGTTTTCACTAACAAAAACTTTTAAGCATTTACCATCTCGTTTTCACTAACAAAAAAGTTGTCAACAAACACTGTTTTAATTTGCTACAGTAACTTTACTCACAAACCATCAACAACTTATTCACTACCGGAAACAACTTGACATTTCTTAACAATTTATTCACTACTGGAAACGCCTAACAACTTCTCGACCATAAATAAAAATTTACAACTTTTTCACTACCGGAAACACCTCCTTAGGGCCGGCATTAGGGTACCAAAATTACAATCACAGTTAAACTTCAAAGCATAAATGATAAAACCATTGATCTCTAAATATTTTCTTTAAATAGAGTTTATCAAATGTGGTAATTCCTCGTGTAGTTTATGATATGATGTTAAATAAGACACTACAGTTACATTAACAGTTCTAATTGTTCTGTTTGTAGGCTTGATGTTTTAATGACTAATGTCCATGTTAAAAATTAATAGGCTTTCATTCATATAAGCAAATATTTTCTCGACTTATATTTGGCTAAAAATAAATAAGCGGCCAGAGTTTAGCCGTTCATTTCTCTTATGTTCAAATGACTATCAATATCGGGTTGATCAATTTTTTTGAACAAATAATAAATAGATAAATACTAGAAAAGCCATGAAAACATGAAATAAAATTATGAAGAATTCTATTGTATTTTTTTTGAAAAATGAATTCTACAGTTACGCCATCATCTCGTGCTACTATAAAATGCCATGCGAGATTCTTGGTTTCTTTTCGTATACTCCGTATATGTTATTTTACCAAATCATATCTTTCCGAATTTTCAAAAATTCAAAATCTAAAAGGTTCGTGTCCAGTTAAGGCAGGCGCGGCCTCGCAACCCTAAACGCCGTCGTAAATACTACTACCACATTACCTTCCCCTTCTTGAGCTCCGCAAGCTTTTTACAGTTTGAATAGTCAAAAGCTTCTCGTGAAAGAATTTCACAGCACACACACACACACAAAGTCTAGAGAGAGAAAGCGAGAGTTTTTCTTAGAGAGAGAAAAGGCACAAGAAAAGCTCGGTAGAGAAAAGTAGAGTGACTGGACTCCCCACTACTCAAGAACTACCAACAGATCAAGAACTTATTAGTCCAAAAAGAACGCATCAAGAAAGACACAGGTCGACGCTTGCGGTTAAAACCCTAAGAATCTAGGGTTTTCTCGGTTCAGAAGTTTGAGGGGAAAATGGCGAGTCCTCAATCGGCCATCTCTCCGAAGACGCCCGGTTCTATGGTCCTGCGAACGCCTCTGAGCGACGAAGCGATCTGGAAGCGCCTTCGAGAGGCTGGGTTCGACGAAGAGTCGATCAAGCGGAGGGATAAAGCTTCTCTAATTGCCTATATCGCCAAGCTTGAAGCTGAGGTCTCTAAATTCTCTAGTTTCTTTGCATTTGTTGCGTCTTCTCTTTTTATTTCTCTCTCACTTGTCTTGGGAATTATATTATGGATATGAAAAACTCAAGCACAGTGACATATTTTTACTGGGAAATTAACGATTCCACCTTTTGCTAAAGGTTCGTAATTTTATTTTCGATTGTAGGGGTACCTGTCTTTGATGTGTGACATGCTTTTATATCTCAAGAATTTGAAAGAAGCGAAAACAAAAGAAAAATAGAGTAGACAGAAGATTATCTAATAAGCCAATTCTATTTTGTTTCACATCCTTTACTTCTGTTAACCTTGTTTGGTTGTCAGATAAAAAAGTTCTACTTGTTCGTATATTTTTTCGTCTTTTGGTCATTTTTTTTAACATTTCATCAAATTTGTTTGCTTTTTGAATAAAGGTAGGATATATATATCTAAAAAGTAAAACGTAAATTAAAAATTTGATAAAAAATCACTGACAGAAAACATGAATGACGAAACCTTCAAAAAACTTGGAGATAAATTTTTTGAGAGGAGAATCAAACAAGGTGATATTTTTTAATAGTAAATTGAATAGTTCGTAAAAGGGGGGATGAGCGGGAAACAGTTTATGTCCTTGTAGATAGTATGCTGTAGAGTGTAGGCTTACTTGTGTCTGTTATATAAATCGTTTGGCAAGAGAATGTGAATAGCTTGGATGTTTAATGGATTAATGAGATTTTTCCTAATCTACCTGACTACCTGGACATGACATTAATCTAATTATGACTTTCGTGTCTAAGTGTGTATATGGATATCTCAATTTTATGTAGGTGTATGAGCATCAACACCACATGGGTCTTCTTTTATTGGAAAAAAAGGAATGGATTTCCAAGTATGAGGCAATTAAAGCCTCTGTTGACTCAGGCGAGTTAATGCATAGGAGGGATCAAGCTGCACGCTCATCTACTCTAGCGGAAGCCAAGAAACGGGAGGAGAATTTGAAGAAGGCTCTCGGAATTGAGAAAGAGTGTGTTGCGAATGTATGGTACTTGAATAGCCTCCTTTCCATGTGTCACATCGTTATCTTTGTTCCTCATTTACTATTACTTGTTCGTAGATTGAGAAGGCCCTGCACGAGATGCGTGCAGAATGTGCTGAGACAAAAGTTGCAGCTGAGATCAAATTGTGTGAAGCACGAAGTATGGTGGAAAATGATGAGAAAAAGTTTGTCGAGGCGGAGGCAAAGCTGCATGCAGCAGAGTCTTTGGAAGCTGAAGCGAATCGGTATCACCGAGCTGCTGAAAGAAAGTTACATGAGGTGGAAGCGCGTGAAGATGATCTCAGAAGACGCATCATATCGTTCAAGTCGGAGTACGTCTCTACCTTCTCTTGTTTTTCTTCATCATTGTACTTTCAGTGTTTCACTGAAGATGGGTCTGTTACTTCCTTTGTTTTGTTTTTTAATTTCAATATGATCTGGGCCTATTTTTCAACAAGAAGACCAAGGGTCAATGGAAGCTTGGTTGATTCATGTTAGCGGCTCATGATGTTCTGAATGATACAAGACTGCTCTAGGCGCGAGTCCAATCTGATGCATATGACCTTGACCCTTTACTTGCTGGTCTTGTCCAGGTTGCGGGTTTTTTGTTTGTATTTTTTATGAAATTCAACGCAACATTGAAATTTGGTAAAGATTTACTTATTTACCGAAAATGAAATTCAATAAATGAGTCCTGAAATGTGAAACCAGCTTCCCGCCTCTTGCAGATTGACAGGAATGTAACCTGTGCTTATGGTAAGGAAACAATATGAAAAGTTAAAACTTAGACAGAAGTGATCATACCTATTTGACATTAGTTGGACGAAAGCATTGTAGATGAACTGATCTTTGAGTTAGCAGATCAATCAGTTCCATCCTCAATATAGGTGGAGCTTCCGTTTGATTGCCTGCTATTGATATGTGTCATTTGTTGGGATGTTTGTTGACGTATACTATCATTTGGCTTCAAAATTCTTGAATTCATGCATTTTCTACTTGTCGTGATGTATTATTTGTGTTTTTTCCAGGTTCGGGAGGTGCGAGTGTTTGTTAGATTTTGGATCCCTGAATTGAGATTTTAAATTTTGAATTATAATCAGAAAGATAACATATGCAGGATAAGTTTTTGTAGAAGAGAACATTTTTGCAATAAAAGGCGAATCCAAAAGGTTTCTCCGGATGTGATTTTTAGATTTTGCATGCTCGAGTTCATTTTTCATAATGCATTCTCGTAAAATCCATTCTAGAAACTGCTCCCAATCACCTCAAACGGAAATCTGCATAATGCAAGCAACGGCGTCCAAACACACTTTTTCTATATGAGGTGGCCTGGTTTCTGGAACTTATGACTTTGTTTTTGTCTTAATGGTTTAGTTGTGATGCTAAAGAGAAAGAGATCCTTCTTGAGAGGCAATCTGTATACGAAAGGCAGAAAACTCTGCAGGAATCGCAAGAAAGGTTACTTGAAGCACAAGCTCTGCTAAACCAAAGGGAGGACTACATTTTAAGTAGATCTCAGGAACTAAATCGACTGGAGAAAGAGTATGAGTCCTCTAAAGCGGATATTGACAAACAACTTCGAGCCTTAAATGAGGAGAGAAGCAATCTGGAGCTAACTGTAGCTTCTTTGTCAGCAAAGGAAGAGGTATATACAAATTACTTAATTGATTTACCTTTGTATCCTCGAACATGGTATTGGTAAACATCGTGTACTGGATTGCTGTTTTGTTCACGAAGAGCAATTAATGCAAAATTTCCCTGAGTTCTCACAGGGTGTTATAAAAAGAGAATGCGAGCTGAACAAGAGAGAGGAAGACCTGCTTATCCTGCAGGAGAAACTTTTGAGCAAGGAATCAGTGAGTCTTCCTCTTCACTATCAATTTCTTTCATGCCAGTTGATTATCCTTGTATAGATCCAGTACTTAAGTTGTGATTGATGATGTTGCTGCAGCATTGTTTGATATTTAATGACAATTGTTATAGGTGAAATAGCACGAGTTTTCGTTATGACATGCAATTATTTTGTTCTCTCCCTCTTGATGAACAATGTAGGATGGAATTCAACAAGTTATGGCTAACCACGAAGCTGCTTTGAAAGCAAGGAAGTCTGAATTGGAGGTAGAGTTGGAGACAAAGCAAAAACAGGTGGAAGAGCAAATGGTGACCAAGAGACGTGCTTGGGAGTTGAGGGAGATGGATCTTAGTCAACGGGAGGACGTAATGTCGGAGAAAGAACAGGACTTGGAGGTTAAATCAAGGGCATTAGCAGAGAGGGAGAAGGATTTGACAGAGAGGACAAATTTACTTGATGAGAGAGAGAAAAGTCTCCTTGCTGCGGAAAGGGAAGCTGAGGAGACAAAAGCCCTTTTGCAGAAGGAAAAAGCAGAGATCAACAACTCGAAGCTTGATCTTCAAAAGTCTATGGATTTACTCGAAGGCAGGAAAAAGGAAGTTGATGAAGCAGAGGAGAAAATGGGGGCCATGAAAAGTGAAACAAGTGAACTACTGGTTTTAGAAATGAGGCTTAAAGAAGAAATTGATACTATCAGTGCTCAAAAGCTTGAACTTGAGGTTTTGGCTGATGAGTTGAAAGTAGAAAAGGCAAAATTCGAGACTGAATGGGAATCAATTGATGAGAAAAGAGTAGAACTACAAAAGGAAGCAGAGCGTGTGGCTGAGGAGAAACTTGCCATTTCCAAGTTTCTAAAGGATGAGCGAGATTGCCTTAAATTAGAGAGGGATGCAATGTGGGATCAGTATAAGCGTGATGTTGAGTCACTTTCTCGTGATCGGGAAGCCTTTATGATTGAAATTGAACACGAGCGTTCAGAGTGGTTTAGCAAGATTCAAAAAGAACGTACTGACTTCTTGCTGGATGTCGAGATGCAGAAGAGAGAGCTAGAAAACTGTGTTAGTAAGAGGCGTGAAGAAATTGAAAGTAATCTCCTTGAAAGAGAGAAGGTTTTTGAGGAAGAAAAGAAGAAAGAACTTCAGCATATAGCTTCTCTTCGGGAAACAGTGGAAAAGGAAATGGAACAAGTTAATATAGAAATGCAAAAGCTTGATTCTGAGAGAAGAGAGATCAATTTAGATCGTGAACGGAGGGATAAGGAATGGGCAGAATTAAACAATGCTATTGAAGAACTTAAGGTGCAAAGGCAGAAGTTGGAGAAACAAAGGGAGCTATTGCATGTGGATAGAGAAGAGATTCTTGCTCAGATTGAACAGATGAAGAAGTTGGAAAAGGAAGCCCCAGACTGTATAACTGCACCTGAGATTCAGGAATCCATTTTACTGTCTAGCAGGCAAAAAATTTCAGCAAGAAGAGTTCTGAAGCAGCAGACTGTTGAACAAGATGCTAAAATGGATACTAATAAAAAAATAGACTGCGTTGGACTTGATTTTTCTTCTAAAAATGGATCAGATGTTCCTTCTACTCCTGTTTCTGCTCCTTTCTCATGGCTTAAACGCTGTGCTGATACATTACTAGAGCGCTCACAGAGTAATAAAAAAAGGAAGCAGCACAAGGATGTTGATTTAGCACCATTAGAAGAGGCCACAAACCCCTGGTATTGTCCCATGACTCCCATAATATGAAATTCTCTTGTATACTAGTTGATTTAATTGTACCTTTGTAGGTCTCACTTTTTTGTACAAACAATCTAGTCCTTGTTTGTTGATTTGGCTTTGCCATTTTATTTAGCTATCTATCTGTTTGTTGTTAGTGTGTTATCAACACGGGGTAATGCACCAAAAGATGAGCTTGCTTTGATGCCATTGAACCATACTCTGGGAGGCGCTGAGGAGACTACGGTTTATATAGATAAAATCATTACAATTCGAGAAGTAACATCCATGGGTGGTGGAAGAGTTGATGAGGACAGTCAGGTACGTGCTAATTTTGATATAGGTGTTGCCACTTTCTTCTCTTGATTCATGTGAATAAATGATAATACTTATCATACAAAGTTCGGTGAAACAATGGTTGGAGTTGTAAAAAAAATTTGTTTTTAATTTTTCGTCTTGTGGTAGCCTGGCAGATAATAATCATTACATCTGTTTATAAGATACTTGAAATAACTCTTAATCGTGGCTGGATTGTTTGATAATTTGGTTGTTTGTGTTTAAGATTAGTTTTTAGTGTACTGAAAGTTTTAGCCAAGGGTGGTTAAAGTGAGAACTTCTGAAGTGCTTCCCATAACAAAAATCACAAGGAGCCTGACTTTTGTGGATGTGGGGTGTGCAATTTCTGTAGCACAATTGTTTCTAAGGGTTTATCCGAATTGTGATTCCTTTGACAAAATGTAAAATCAATGTTGTACTAGGTTGATGCTCAACTGTCACTCTCAAGTCTCAGCACGCAATCATTCTTTACATCTGATTTAGAAAAGGCATTGAAATCCTTCCTGCATTGTTACTCTGGGGTTTTGAAACTTGGTTTATGATTTCTGCATCCATGGATGTATGGACTATGGAAGATAAACAAACCGACGGTGGAGCCATAGTAGTATGATTTCGTTGTATGAAAATTATGTACTTATAGTTTTGGCCAAGCAGGCTTGAAGCCTTGATCTTGGAACTTGCAAGTGCTGTTTCGAAAACCAAGCAATGAGTTGATCTGGGGTGCACATTTATTCTAAAATAATCTCCATCAGTCTAGCATATTTCAAATCTTTTGTTCCAGATCTCTGCGTTGTTCTAATTTCTGTCCATAGGTTTGTTTCCGAGAAAAAAACTAGAAGGAGGTCAGAGAAAGCAACATATCAGTTTATGGAGGATGTGTTTATTTCCTTTGTGTATGAATATGATCATGTTCATAAGTGGTAAATATCTTAATATTTTATGTTGCAATAAGGATCAATGTAATATGACAATCTCACACTGTTCCTCTCTTCCTTGATAATTTGATTGTGGTAGCTATTCCATCAGCACGTGCTTCAAGCTGTCTTGTCCAGTAAGCTGCTTATGTACTGCAATTTCTGTACCTGATATAGTGAGATATATATATATATATATCATCCTGCTGTTTAACTGTTATTATACATGAGATTTCTCTTGTTTATTGGGTTGCCCCTCTGGTATACTTTATGGCCATATCCTAAATTCTTCCAGTCACTTGTGTACGTTCTCACTCACTGCCCCTTGGAATGGGTTTCATAGATTAAAATCACAACTGTCACTGAAGTCTGACAGTAGTTATGAGCTCTGTTGTAAATTGTTTATATGACTTGCATTCATCTTATTTTGTTTCTTGCTTTTGTAATGTACTCCTAATAATTCTTGTATGTTCTCTCTCTGTAGTACCGACAAGAAGTAATCTCTAAGGAAAGTGAGGAGAAGCTTGAAGATCATGGCAACTCCAGATTGGATGAAAACGGGAAGGCTAAGCAGCTGTGCCCACAACAGTAATATGAAAAGGTATATTTTCTGTGTCTCCTCCGGTTGTTTCTCCCTTTTATCCAATAATTTGAAAGCTTTCTGAAGTTCACTTTCCTAATGTTCACTGCTAGGTGCAGTACAGAACAGAAGCCTGCAGTATAGAATTACGGGCGGTTGTTTTTTTGGTTATTGCCCGCGACTTGTTTAACAGGAGGTCAATCATGTAAATGGCATCTTTCAGCCTTATATGTAAGGCACCTGTATATTCTTTTCTAGTAGTGACTTTTAACCTGTGTGGAGTATTGTGTAAGGCAGTTTGTCGCCATTGGGATTCATAGGGAGGTTGGCATTAGCCTGCATGGAGTGGTGTTTGTGTTATTGTTTGTGGGTTATCGGCTTTGGTATTTACAGTGTTTGGTCGTTTTGGTGGTGAATGTTAGTCATTATGCTATTGACACTTTTTCAATTTTTGGGTCAAGGCGAATGGGTACTGCACATTTCCAGTTGTGGCTGCGTAGTTTCTTGAATTTGCTTTGGTAAACCCCTCTCTCTCTCTCACACACACACACACACACACATGCACAATTCAGCTCGTCGAAATTCACAAAAAAGAAAGAAAGCTTCATTTGTCCTCCTTGATGACCACCTCTGCCCATAAGAAAAAGCGCAGCTAAGCTAATGGTAGCGGAATTATGCATGTGCGCAAAGGCATGCCAGTTATTTGTTAGAAACTTATTTGTTCACTATATTGTGTTCACTTGTACATAGCGGCGGCTCCAGAAGTCTAGTTCAGAGGCGGCTCCAGAAGTCTAGTTCAGAGGTGACAAAATTAGAAAGAATTTTTTTTTGTATAAAGCTCTATCCTAAATGCACATATTTACATTTGGGTGAAATTTTATTGGGCCTAGTTTATTTTGTTTACTCGAGTTATAGTACCTACTTACTTGTGAACTTAGGTGATTTTTCACTTATTTTGATTATGTATGAATGATTCAGTACTGATAATATTAAGAAAAAAAAAATACAATTATATAAAAGAAACATAAAATTTTTAGCGCATTTTTTGAATGCAGAGGGTTTGCGAACCCTGGGAACCATGTTGAGACGCCCCACCATTTTCTCGAAGGATGGGCATAATGCCACGATCAGTTCAAACGCTGAAAGCTTCATTTTTTATATTTTTTATACTCCGTATTTTGGATTGGGTGATGGCTGGGATTATTAGGCCGCAATATATTGGACTCTGCATTGCTAACCGCAATGGCAAGTGCAATGTTAGCCCAGCGATATGCTTTGTGTACTTTTATGCATTTGACTGAGGTTCAAACCTCATTACAACTACTACTACCGACTATGACTCTCGCCAAGAGAAAAAAACAATATTGACAAATGAATTAAGTTCTCTGAAAAGGGAGAAATAAGTTATGAAAATAAACAAAAATAGAATCCTAATCTTATTTAACATCTTTCATAAACAATAAAACTATTTCAAAAGAAGAACAAAGTCGATGTCGTTAATATGTCTTGAGATTGATAGAAACGTCAAAGTTGTGGCTTACACAACTTGGTAAAGTTAAGTTTTCATCATTGGGCAATGCTATGGTACACACCCCCGTACCATATGCCCCCTTATAACAAAACCAATGAAAGTCGTAACTAAATCGTTGAGGGGTGTAACCAATCCATTGAAAGGCTTGCAAATCCACCAAACCCTACGTAAACCCACGAAGATCGTCATTCCTCATCCCCATCCCACACGGTCACCCTCTTGTCTCCTGATAAAATATTGGTGCTTCTGGACCAATGCTCTAGGGACCTCTTCCACCATACACTATCATAGGATTCACACATCGGAGGTGGGTTTCCACAAACGACAAATGTATGGTGTGCGAGCATTGCTCTAACAGCACCAAATAATTTTTCCTCGTTCCCCTCCCCTTGCCACAGTAACCTTAAATTATCCTTCCCACAGTAACCTTAAATTATAGTTACAAAGAAAATCAAGATATGATTTTGTTGATAAGATTAACTGTAATTTTTTCAAAACAAAAAGGCAAATTTTTAGGACGTTCCTTTTCTCCCAACGCATCCTTCTTCTTCTTCTTTTTGTCCTCATTCGTAAGAAATTAGTACTATATAATAGACGACCCATACTTTGTCTTTTTTTGAAAATAAGATACCCAAAATCCGCCCCATCCATTAATATTCAATTCCCCGGTCTATGGATTTCTCCACTTAATAATAGGGGGGGAAAAAAGAACTTTTAAACTTTCCCCCACATATCTTCTGTGACGTTCATTTTTTCTCTTAATAAATTTTTGACATTCAAGTTAGAAAGACTAATTCACTTATTAGAGTATGATTAAAATCGAGAAAAACATCCATGTCAACTCCACTCATAGATAGCACCAATGTGAGCCGGGTAGGGAACAATTCCGTTCACTCTCGTTTTGTTCACCCTTGGCGAGAGTATGCTCATTCCATGTCCTAATTTGCTGATCGAAACCGTTCAGTTTTTCCAGATTCATTTGAAAGAAGATCATGATAAAATTCAACTCAATCGAATATTAGTTTGTTTATTTTCATTTAATTTCTTGACTGAAAATTTGATTTTTTAGATCGAATACTTGCCAATATTCGATTAAGCTGAATTTTTATTTGGTCTCCTACCAAATGAATCTAAATAAAATGAGCGGTTCTGATTATCATAGTAAGAGACGAAATAAGCATATCCTTTGCGAGGGTGAACAAAATTGTTCTGGGCAGGGCGTAGGGGTCAATCCCTCTGTCAAATATAACCGTTTGACGGTTTCAACTTGGTAGGTATACGGATACACATTCCGATAAACTCACCCTCTAAACCCTACACTCCTCCTCCTCCTCCTCCTTCAGGCGCAGCATTGTGTGGCGGCCGCGGCGGAGGAAGGAAGAAACGGTTTTAGAGAGAGAGAGATCTGGTTTAGGGGAATGGATAGCGGAGCAGTGTTCACGGGGCTTCAACAAAACCCCAATTACCTCATCTCTCCATTACGCAGCGCTTGCAGGCTTCTTCCGCCTCAGAATTGTTCCGATAAGAAGCAGTTTTGCCCTCAATCTCTCAAGGTATCCCCTTTTTTCACTTCCTCCTCTTTTTGTCTCATAATTGCCCCAATTTGGAGAATATATTGTTTGATTTTGGAGGAAAATTTGCGATGCAGTTCCAGAGGCAGCCCCTTTTGGCATCTTATAGTAAGAACCTTAGTACCGTCCAAGAGGCCCCTGTCACAAGGTCTGTCCTTTCCTGTTCCTATGATTGACATTTATCTGTAACCTATTTCCTTCTTTAGCCAAACCAATCAGAGCCTTGAGTCCCAATCAATTGGGCTAGGCTACGTGAATCCGTTTTTTCCATTGAGTTATGTCGAGGGTTCTTTGTTTTTTTGTTTTTTTTTTTTATATCGGGGAATGTTATTATTGTTAGAATAGTTAGATTAGCTCTTGGAGGAGGGGTTGAACTCCTGACCTCCTTCCTCCTGGCACCTAAGTGCACCCCCTAATGCCATTGGGCCAAAGGCCTCTTAGCATCGAGGTGTCGTATTGATATTTAAAAAACATATAATCCTTTTGAACTACCCTCAACCGTAACTATATCAACTTTGATCTGCCTTCGTGTTACGCTCAACCAGAACTATATCACTCCTCCTAACTACTATATCGGTCGATTTGCTATAGACCACCTTAATTTATTTTCTCTCATCTTATATTCTTCTTTGATTTTTCTTATATTATCTGCTTTTTTTTTTGTTCCATTTGTTTTTCATCCAACTTGTTAAACTGACATTTGTACTAAAATCACAATTCATAAAGTGCTTCATGTAGTTCGCAAATGACAATTGGTATTCTGCAGTTGCGCTGGAATTTTCTCTGTATATCACATTGTAGTGTATAGTGCTAAGGTTGGTTTTAATAAACTTTTGATTTCTATAGCTCAGAATCTGAAATTGGCAAGAGTCTTTGGGAATGACCGAAGTCACCCAACTGAATTGACCCCATCAAATGAATTTTTTGGCTGTCATTGCCACCATTGGAAGAAATTTCATTTGAGTTGCTTCATATTACACTTCTTAGATAGATAAAAAGAAGGCATATTTTTGTCCTCTCTTTAGAAGGATTTGTTGTTGTACTTGGAGGCACTAGAGAATGTGTATATACAAAAAGATTAACTAGCAGTTAACAGTGTGATGCTAAAGTTGGCCTATATAATCATGAAATCATGGCTCGGCTCATGATGTTACACAATGAAGATAAATGATGTGAAAATGTACTTCTTGTGCTTTCCATGTTCTCAGCCAATTTTATTCTATTTTTTCATGCTGGAGTTGGGTTTGCAAACTTCTTAAGTTCTTCTAGGCGCCTTTGCAGAATGTAAAAATTATTTTCTTATACTTATCTGTCTCTGTGAATCCCAGTTATTACGAAAGGGTTTTTTCTGAATAGATTGAATGCAGGAAACATGATGGATTTATAACTTGTTGGACATTAATTGATCTGGATTTTGTTTTTGATCATATATTTCTTAATTGTGCTGATATTTTACAGTAACTTTTCTTCTTTTACTGCAACAGCAATGTTGCGTATGAACTAGCGGACATAGACTGGGACAGCCTTGGATTTGCATTGATGCCTACCGACTTTATGTATATCATGAAATGCTCGCGTGGACAAACTTTTAGTAAAGGTGAATTACAGCGTTATGGAAACATTGAGTTGAGCCCATCTGCTGGGGTCTTAAATTATGGGCAGGTTGGTCCTTTAGTACTCGTGTACTTGCATGCAATGGACAAATAGTTTGAAATGTTCTTGTGGTATATCAATTTTGGATCCAAATATGACCACCAACCCGCGTTCTTTATATATAAAAACATAGCCAACAATAAAATATGGAGAAAATAGCCCAAGGGTGGAAGTTGAGGATTCCAATTCCAATTCCAATCAGTGAAACCAGAGAAATAGGGGACTTCAGCAATGTCAGGATGGAAGAAACGTGAAAAGGCGGGTGAGGGCACCCCAGCATGAGAGGTAGAAGCTCTTTGCTCTCTCTGGACTCTAACTGTAATAGTTGGAGAGGACGATTGGACGATAGGCCAATGAAATATCTTCTCATAGTCGAACCTCAGCCTTATTATGCATTGGATTGATCTTTTCCTGCATAGCATCAAGTGGGTTTTTCCCTTTGCTTAATGATCTGCATCCACTTCTGTGTTGCACTGTAGATATCCAACCATTGCTCAGCCGCAACCTGTAGCTTTCCTTTCATCTCTTCCGTTGACCTAGTGACTGGGGCAATTGTTCCCATTACGTATGAGGCCTTATTCTCTGCATATGATTTTTCTGCCTCCAATGTCTCTTTTTGCTTTCCTTTTATCATATGCACAATTGTGTGTTGCAGCTTGTCGGCCATGACTGACTTCTAAGTGTGTCTCAGGTGAAATATCCAATCTCTACATCTTATTCTCTAAGATTGGACCACATGTTGATGAAAGGAGCCCCCGATGGCTTCAATCTCATCATCCATAGGATTCTTTATCACGACGCAGAGTATCTCGCTCCACCACAGTGCCATCCAGCTAAGCTAATGACCTTCATTTTTCTTGGTCTCTTAAGGAATTCATGCTTTAACCAGTCCAGGCTTCCGCCTATCCGGCAGCTGTCGGTCGTGACTGTTTCCATGTTTCTGAGACTTTTTCTTTCAGTTGTTTGCTCTTTTCTATTTTTGTTTGCTAGGCTAGTTTCAGATGTTGCAAGTTTTGAATATAAGGAGAGGGTCTTCTACCATTCGTGCCTGACTGACTTTTTAAAGCAGACAGATGTCCATTCAAAAGAAATTTCAGAAATCTTCGATCAACAATTGCTAGTGGTGGTTTACTCTTGATTCTATTCCACCAAACCTTCCATCAGCAGGAGGATCCTTCTTTCGTTTTGCATTTCTCATCGGACAAATCAAGTCAAGGAATCCAAATGACAATAACTAGTACCGATTGATGGGGGAGAGACATATGTCTGTTGGTACAATCGGGGTATAACCATATTTGGGATTCAAAGATGTACTGGTCTGGCTTTTTTCGATTGTTCCTGATCCATCGAATAGAGTAGCAATTTCTTTCCCGGGAGCACATAAAATTTCTTTTAACTTAACATAGTTACCCCGACAGAGTACTTTTCAGATTCAACCTACCCTTTATTCTAGCTCCAATTCTGACAAGACCCAGTGACAGATTCATTTCCAGAGTCAGATCGAGTGGAATCTGTCCCAGAAGTGGGGCCAAGCCAACTTTGCTTTAAGCTTGTTGGTCACTTATGGATTTTTCCCGTTATTCTTTTGCCTATGTTGGAGGTAGAATTTTTTTTTTCGTCAGACATTGCTTTAAATTCTAATAGAGATCTTCGTATAATTCTCGGTTTATTAAGTCCATGAAACATCATATCCTGTTGGAACGCCAAACTGTTCTTTTAGGCTTTTTCAAATTATTATTTGTTGTTGTTGGTTATGGTTTTAGTTAAATGCTGTGGTTTTAACTCGTTTTTTTTTTAAAATTCTCTTATGTTTGTGTGTAGGGATTATTTGAAGGTCTAAAAGCTTACCGTAAACAAGATGGTAATATTTTGTTGTTTCGTCCTGAGGAAAATGCTTTGCGGATGAGGATGGGTGCAGAGCGAATGTGCATGCCTTCACCAACAAT
>JAOTQK010000002.1:8265080-8277212 GCA_025642025.1 Rhododendron ferrugineum
TATGTATCTTTTACATAGGGGTATATTTGTACTTGTACCTTTGTCCATATATATACAAAGTGAGAGAGAGAAACCTAAGTAGGGTGGGCTCTCCTTTTTCCCCCAAAAGTTCACACAACAGAAACAGGTCCAATTCATGTTGATTTTGTGTGCTGAGTTTTTTACATTTCATTTTCGTATTTCACTACAGCAGGGATGTAGCGTATGGATTAGGCGATATAGACTGGGACAGCCTTGGATTTGCATTGACGCCAACGGATTATATGTACGTCATGAAATGCTCACAAGGACAAAGCTTTGGTAAAGGTGAATTACAGCATTTTGGAAACATTGAGTTGAGCCCCTCTGCTGGGGTCTTAAATTACGGGCAGGTTTGTCCTTTGTATCTGTACACTGCACTCATATTCTTAGGTGATGTAGGCAAATAATGGAAAATGTTCTCATGCCATATACTTTGCTTTCAGCTTCTTGTGGATTTTTCCATTTTATTTTTGCATATGTTGAAGTTAGATTTTCTTTCTCCTTTTACTCACAAGGATTTTTCTAGTCATAGTTTATAGTGATGTTTCTGGATAAGTTGATGTCGTTTGTCACAATGCTGCCTTGTCCAAGGCGTCGCAAGAAATCTATATCTGAAATCGATGATATTTTCATTAACTTGAAACCTGCTCAGGACCACTATTTTAGTCTGTATGTTGTTACGTAGTTGTATTATTTATTGGTGCATGTTAGTTCCTGTCTAACGAATTTGGAGTGCACACCCCCTTTGACTTTTGTTTAAATTGGAATATGAAAATTCTACTGTGGTATTGTGGGCCTACTAATTGCCCATCTTGTATAATCTATGTTTTGTTCCTGCCTAATAAGTGTGAGGTGCTCTTGTAAGTAGTAATCCAGCATGCTACGAAGGTGGAATATTCCTGTGTTGGTCTGGGTGTTGTCCTTGTGGTTTTGGCAAATTTCATCCCTGTTTCTTTCTCTTCCTTTTATGTATTGTGGAAAACAAACTCCATCTTTCATTCTCTAATGCTCATGTGGTAAAATTTTGTAGAATAGTTCATCTCGTCAACTGCTATCTGCTTCTTAAAGTGGAAGTTCTTTGATTTTTCATGGACAGAGGGGAAGCTTGAATTCTGTTTTGTTTGCCCTTCTTTTGTTGACTGGACTTATTTTATAAAAGGTATCGTGGAGGAGCAGTTTTTCTGTGCAGAAGAAGAAGCAAAAAAAAGTAGTAGTATTTCTATATGGATAAACGTAGCAGAATAACAAAGCAAAGCGCTTTTAGCATGCTCCTGTAAGTGGGATCCTTGAGAGAACCAGTTAATTTTTGCTTTTATCTTGTCAGGAGTAATATGGCGAGGATTAAATTACTTTATTGTGTAGATCTTGGACAGAATTTTCATAAGCTGTCACATTATTAGATGCTATACTTTCTTGTGTCAGACTTTGCTTTGAAAACTAATAGGGTTTTTTTTATGAAACATCATATGCTGGTGGAAGGTCAAACATTTAAATATAGGGTTTTTTTGGTTATTGTTTTTGTTTTTGTTGTGGTTTGCACTTTTTTTTTTCCTCATTTCTTGTTTGGTTACAGGGATTGTTTGAAGGTTTAAAAGCACAACGTAAAAAAGATGGTAATATTTTATTGTTTCGTCCCGAGCAAAATGCAATGCGGATGAGGATGGGTGCAGAACGAATGTGCATGCCTTCACCTACAGTCGAACAGTTTGTGGATGCTGTCACGGCTACTGTTCTAGCAAATAAACGATGGGTAATGCAAATTTTTTTTTCCTGAGTGATATTTTGTTCCTAGTAATTAGTTCTTTTTAATCTACTAAGATATTGTGGGGTTTTTTTTTTTAGATTCCTCCTCATGGTAAAGGTTCATTATACATAAGGCCACTGCTTATTGGGAGTGGAGCTGTTCTTCATCTTGCACCATCTCCTGAGTACACCTTTCTGATTTATGTTACACCTGTTGGAAACTATTTCAAGGTTTGTGGCTAATCTATTAAATGCCTTTTGCATTGATTTTGCAGTTTTTCTTTTTCCTTGTTTAACCTTCGATCAACTCTTGCATTATCTTCTTAGATGGTGGATTTTCTTGATAGAAAATAAATGGAATGCATGATGGCCTGATCCTGATGGGTTTCATTTCTCCTTGATATGCTTCACTTGGGTTTTTGACTAATTTACCATCAGTTCTTCATGGGGTCACTTAAGCTTTCAAATTAGATTTTTTACTGTTAACTGTTTATTTATTTATCTAAAAAAACTTTTCTACTTCAAGATACCTAATGAAACGTTTTGGTTGGGGATGCGTAAAGCTGCTCAAATGGGGTCGCTTGACTTGTCTCATATAGGCATCAGTTATTCTGCATCCATGAATTCCTTGGTGTGTCAAAATTATTAAGTTGCAATAAATGGGAATATCATACAATTAATTTGTTCTTTTGTTGCACACGGCTGCAAAGTTTACCAATCAAAAATTATCCATGTTAGTTCCAGTATGTAACGTCCTAACGGGTCATTATTTAGAATATTCATTTCTAGCTTATTAATTTTAAAATTTAAATTTATGTACTTATTTAGAGTCCAAGAGGGCTTCTAATGAGCCTCACGTATAATATGCTGCATTTCTTGTGTCTGGCAATAGTTTTGCATTTCTTCTGTCTACAGCTTATAGTTTATTGGTTGGCTTTCCTTTGGTCCAATTTGGTGTTTATTTTATTTTTTTTTGAGAGAGTTGTGGTAAGGTTGTGCGAGTTTTCATGTCTTGCACCATCATCTTCTCCTCAACCCTAATAGGGAGATTTTTTCTCTCATCTTCATCCAACCAAACCACTCAATCATTCTGTGCTTTGTGTGATTCTGGTATTGGGGTTGTGTTGACAATATCCAGAAAAGGAACAGTTTAAAAATATGTTAGAAGCCTCAAATGATGAAAGGATTTTCATAGTAGAGATGTATTCGACATGGATGTGGTATTCTAGCGGCTGTTTTTTAAGTAAACTAATCGAAAACTGCCATGCCTAAAGAGGTAACATCTACAGAGTATAAGCTTGTAGATGAAATATATATGTGCTATCCTAGACAAATATCAAACAAACCCATCGGAGAAGGGAGAGAAACAAAATCGCATCCATTAGTTAGTCTGGATCAATGATGTCTGTGATGTGGTACACCATGACCGGCATTATGCCCGAGCATGGCAAGTGGCAAGCAAATATTAGACGTCTATACTGGATGCCCCTTACTTGGTTGGGATTCTAATCTGGTTATATGGCACACACATGAGAGAGGGGATTGCATGGAAAGCTTCATGCTTCAGGTTTTATTTGTTGGAGAAGGAAAGAAAGTCAAGTTTCGGCCTGAGTCCTTAAGATGGTGTTGGGATGTGGTGAGTTGAAAGAACTCATGTCCATGTTGTTTGGGATGGCAGAATATAAGGTGACAGATTTCCATCATATTCGGTTACGAGGTGACTTGGGACACAAAGTTGTGCTAGTTAGGTCATGATAGGGAGCAGTTGCTTACTCTTGTGGCATAGACATTTATGTCCACATATTTTCTGGTGTGGGCTGATTATTTTGAGCATGGTGAAGATAGTATTGTGCATACATGTAAGAAACTATGTAGGTGTTGAACCTCAATCTCCCTTCTTTTTTTTTATTCTTTTAATTTTTACTATTTTTGGAATATATCTTCCTCAGAAACCTTTTAACATCTATATGTGTTATCTGACACCAGGAAGGTATTGCACCAATACATTTGCTGATTGACACTGAAGTGCATCGAGCAGCCCCTGGTGGTACTGGAGGTATAAAGACTCAAGGGAATTATGCATCGGTGAGCTAGCTTCCCGTGATTGCCTGTTAATTAACCATTTTCAGTGTGCATGCTTAATTTATCTTCTAAACCTCTGGAACTTAGTTATATTAATTTGTAATTGTCAGCCTTAATACATCACCATTATCAACAAGTATTATTATGCTCTTAACTAGTTATTTACCCCCTTCTTATATATAACCATTTATTTATCCCATCCCTCACCTCCCTCTCCCTCTTTCTTGATACCTTTTTGCATTTTATTTGCTAGGCTTTATTTTTGTTTGTTGGTCTCTTTCCTTGTGCTTTTGGAAGGAGTATGGCTTTCTATTCTCTGGAAAATCCAATGTACCATGAAGCTTGAAAGTACAAAATTCGCTGCACTGTTGTTTGGTGTTGGGTTTGATTTCAATGTTCATTGACTAAGGATCCTTTGCAACAAGGATCCGATTTTGTTAAGATTTGATGCATTGCTATGGGGTGGCAGGCTTTTCATCTTGATAACTTTATGAGCAATATGTATGATAATTAACTTTTCTTTATGAGCAATATTTACCCCCTTCTTATATTTAACTTTTCTTTTTTAGTTTTTTGCTCAAGCTTGGTGACTAACTTTCCAAATGCTGCTTTTTGGAACGTAGTATAATTCCAACGGATATCTAGTGGAACATAGGAAAAAGGAGTCATAGTTATATAACTTATATCAAGGGAGACCACCATCAAAATTTCTTTTGAGATTTGGAGTTGCTAACAGAGGTTTCATCTTTCTGATAATGCTTTGTAGGTATACAAGGCACAAGGTGCTGCGCAAGCCAAAGGCTATACAGATGTTCTGTACCTTGATTGTGTTCACAAGAAGTACCTGGAAGAGGTTTCCTCCTGTAATGTTTTTGTTGTAAAGGTAAACTAATGACCTAGTCAGATTCTGTCTTATTTCCTATATATACATGATTTTTGTGATCTTCTCCAATTTTGATTGATTACTGTCAATGACAAATGCTACTTTAGATCTGATTAATTCTCAGCTTCCAATGCGTACATATGAGTTGTTGTCATTGGAATGACAATCTGTACTTAATCAAGTGCTGTGGATTCATGTACGTCAGATGACCTTTTTGGTTCTCCTTGCGCATTTTCCTCGTCATTTTAGCTTAACAGTGGAAGTTTACGTTTATCTACGAAGACTTTCTTGGATAACCAAGGTAGTTATAACCCGCATGCTACACATGAAGTCTTTGTGATAACCATGGACTTTATTTGTTTAACAACCACAAGTGTTCCCGTAATAGGCCATCATTAGGGACACTGCACATGTCTGTAAAGATCTAGGTATCTCTTTTGGTGTTAAATTTTAGGCTTTAATGAATGTACCACAATTGTTGAACTTTGTTGAAATCACTCTCTGTGTTCATTTTTTGGTGAGGCTGAAGTTGGGAGTGGATCTGAATCTAAGACTTGGTTTCAAACCTCATGCATGGAAAGGCCTTGAAAGTTGAAATAGAGTAGTTCGCCATCATAGTTTAGAAATGCGTTTGTAGTCCAATAATTGAGAGTTTTATATATTCAGGGGGAAAGGTGTTAATTTCGTTCCCATTGGTACAAATTTGAAGTAATTGGTGAAAAGAACCAGAATCATCACCAGTCACCATCTTGGGTACTTTTCCATGGTGCAACCACTCCCATATCCCACTCCTGTATGACTTAATGTTAGACCATGGTGGGTATGGACAACTAGCATCCTACCTTTAGTACGTGAGCTACAACAATCCTTTTAGCCACTACCTCAAAATGCCTTGAATAATTATTGTTTGCAAAGTAGAAATGGTTTTATTTTATTTATTTATTTTTTGGATCGGTGAAAGTCAGGATTGTTAGAATAGTTAGATTGACACCTTGGAGAAGTTGAACTTTGACCTCCTTTCTCCTAGCACTTAAGTGCAACCCCTCATGCCATCGGGCCAAAGACCTCTTGGCAGTAGAAATAGTTTCAAAGTCCAAGTCCTTGAACAAATTGCAGGAATTAAGGTCTCTTCCATTTTGATTGTTCGGCTGACTATGAGTTTGCATTGGACTACTCTTATATCAAGTGTGGCAAGGAATGGATTCTTACGCGTGCAACAAATGTGGGTCACATTTTCTATTCACTGTAGAAGTTTTGATGCCTCTTCATTCTCCTGTGACCTGTTTTGTGAATCTGATCATATTAAAATTTGATGCATTGGTCATTGGTGGACAGGATTTCTTCTCTTCTAAGACTTTGTGAGGTTGATGTTTTTATGGTGCCATGATTGCACATGTTTGATCACACGTATGTCACTGCCATAATTGGCGGAATTTGACTTTTTCGACAGATTTCATACTGCCATTACTATGCAATTTCTTGCATTTACAGTGCTATTCTTTCCCATATCTATGTGGAAGTGTGTTTTTAAATTTTAATTCTGTTATTGTGTGTCTTAGGGTAATGTCATCTCTACCCCTGACATAAAAGGGACCATCCTACCTGGCATTACAAGAAAGAGTATAATTGATGTTGCTCGAAGCCAAGGATTCCAGGTAATTCTGACAGTCGTGCATTGTTGATAGATAGGTGATTTTCGGCAAATGCTACATAGACTATTATAGAGTCGTTATCTGTTCCACTATTTCTAATGGTAAATACGGTAAGTCTCTCTTAGCTTTATGACTCTATGGATACAAGGGCAGTGCCAATCTTGGGCCTGTAGTACAGGCATTTGCCTTGTTTGTGAAAGCCTAGGTCTAACAAGCCTGTTTCGGCAATCCACTTAGCTTTTCAAAAAGAGAAAAAATTGTAATCATGTAATTGCATGTGTCATTATCTCTTTCCCAAGATGAATAGTAGCTCATATGCTAGAGCTGATGTATAATATGTGTGAGGAAAGGTTCAGCCATTTTTGTTTTGTTCTCTCTCTCTCTCTCTCTCTCTCTCTCTCTCTCTCTCTCATGATAAACTGATAGGTCATGATTCTTGTACTTCCTAAAGTTCAAATCTGCTCTGTTAGCAGGTTGCACGTCCAAGTTTACCTGAATCAACTGCCAACCAACCATGTGCATGTGTGGCGCCTAACGGTAGAAATTTTGGTCTCCATAAAATTCCCCAAGAAGAGCAGCTCTGAATCCTTAAGTTTTATCATACAGAACCCAATAAAATGTGAGACCTTTCGATTAACAAATAAGCTTAACTAATCAAACAATACATAACCCAATAAAATATGAGACCTTTCGATTATCAAATAAGTTTAACTAACCGAACCTCCCTTCCAATTTCTCAGTTGCCAAAATATTTGCCAGGAGCATTCCTCAAGCAAAGGAAGCAGTGGCCAGCTCCTTTGAAAGCATATAATGAGAAAAAGACTACAGCAAAACAACTGAAATGGGGGGAAGGTGAAAGAGGTATGTATAAAGTGCTTGATGGATACTCCCTCCGTCCCAAAATGATTGTCCGATCCGCAAAACGAAGACTAAAAAATAATGCATTTCTTTCAATAAAAAATTCAAACTTTTTTCATAAATTACAAGAACTCATCGATATCTAATGAATTGTTGAAAAAAATAAAAAAATTCTTGCAAAAATTGTATTAATTTTTACGTCCTTGTTTTGCGGACCAGACAAACATTATGGGACGTAGGGAGTATATTCATATATACACGTGCATAGATGTACATGGAGAGGGGAAGAAAGGATAGGTCTAGAGCAGTATCTCAACAGTATGCTAATACCCTAGCAATTGGAACACGTGCTTTGAATGTGGTAGTGGTATCCTCGTGTTCCGATATAGTGAAGTTAGTGATCCCAAAATAGTATTGCAATTATTTTCAATGTCCCCATTAGAAGAGGGAAATCAAATATAGTCAACTCACTTCTAGGGAGAGTGAATTTGGCATGAAAATGTAGAGAAAGGATAGTAGAAAAAGGATTAGGGTGCTCCTAGAGATGTGTGTTTACATGGTTAAGTCGAATGTACTTATAAGATGTCTAAGCAGAAAGATCTTGTCTTGGTTCTAGAATCAACTTGCCCATGTGCACTCCCTAGTTGGTAATCGTCTGCCTCTAATTCCACGTTTGATTAGGAGTCCTATATGTTGCTTATTTGGCATGAAGCTGTGTGATGTAATTAGCTTTCTTTGTGTCTCCAATTGCATATAAGCTACAACATTCGCATACCTGATCAGTTAAAACATCTGGAATGATGACGTAAGTATGCGATTAGCGCTAAAAAAATATAATGACCAGCTTCATCACTTTATGGACAAGATTTTGAATCAGATTGTGGTATCAGTTTCTGTTTTGTATTTCTTAACCCTGGGCTGTCGCTGTTCTTCTGTGTTCCGCTGGTTATAACGTTTATATGAATATCATGCAGTTTGGTCCACAATTGGGTCATTGAGTCCCTTTTACTTATTGTGATATCGAAATGTGTAGGTTGAGGAACGGCTTGTCGCGGTGGACGAATTACTTGATGCTGATGAAGTATTTTGTACTGGAACAGCTGTTGTTGTATTGCCTGTGGGCAGCATAACTTATCATGGTGAAAGGTACACGTGTATAGTCTGGTTTTTCATTTGCAGTTTTTTGTCCAAATGTTTTTCCAGGAAATACATGGGAAGTAATTATTAGTTGTTTCACTGAAAGTAAAATAGCACATGCATGGAATAGGGAAGACAGCAATATAGAGAGGACTGCATGCATGACTTGCTCAAGCACGTAAACTAGCGAATTGGATCTAATGTTAGATGATGTTTAAATAGCTGCTCTGCTCAATGAAGCTTGAGTTTTAAGAAAGCTTATGTATGGGAGTTTGGGAGAAAATTTCTTTTTCCGATTTTATATTCAAGATGAACATTTTACAATTCTGATATTAATTAGAAACTAAAGTTGTTTGGGGAGATTTGGAATATAAATTATGCAACGAAATAGTGTTAGGGAGTATAATATGAGATAGGTTTTGAATGCACATTTAGCATTAGACAAGAAGAGAAGACATGTCACTAGTGATGGAAAATGAAGACTGAATTCTCTCCCATTTCTGTATGCCTATGGCCAGTTAGCATATTACATTGTCATTCGGATGGCAACGGCTTAGTTTCTTTGTCATGCGTTGTGAAATGGTACTTTACGTCCGTTGATATAGTCCCATGCCCTGATCCTTGTGTATTTTCATGGTACGATGGCAAAGACTGGTTCGTCTTCATTCTAATTTTCCATCATAATTTGAACATTCTATGCCCAAGAAACTTAAAAAATGCCTTGGAAGCAACCAAAACAACTAATTCATTGACCTTCCTAAAATGAACAACAATTGGCATTAAGACACATGTCCGTTGCTAAAAGTATGTGAAGGAGACGAAGACCCTCGCTTCTAAAATGGTCCGTGCTTTATGTGGTGCCTAGTGTATGATGAATACTCATTTTAGTTTTGCAATGCTCAATAAGTCAATCGGTTAACTCCTTTTGCAGGCTATCTTATGGAAACGGTGGTGTTGGTGTTGTGTCACAACAACTATATGCAGCACTGACTAGACTACAGATGGGGCTTACAGAGGACAAGATGAATTGGGTTGTTGAGTTGAATTAGGCTTTCCAACGATCATGTGTTCTGGTCCATGGTAAATTCAAAATTGAAAAGTACCCGTGTCAGGTAATACTTGACCCTCAAATAAGGGTATGAGATACGTGTTGAATATATTTAGTAGGACATCCACTTAGCAAGCATATTCTGTAATTCGAATTTACCATGGACTATGCGTGGAACTTCTATATCATGCATGAAATGCCGTAAGACACTTTGTAAATACTATTAATCTGAAACAATAAATGAACTATGCTATGAAATTTAAACATCTTGGCATATCTCTGTATCCTTTGAAACAGAGGTTCCATTAAGTTAAATGAACTATACTATGGAATTTAAATATTTGGGCATATCACTTAGACACATATGTGCACCCGACGCCCCTACCCGAACCTATGTAACACAGGCGAAGTTGCGTGTAAACTTGCTCTCTCTCTCTTTTCTTCTTTTTTTTCCTTTCGACTAAGATTATTTAGTTAGTTTTATGATCTTCATTCCAGTGTAGGCAGGCAGTCATCTTGTTTATACTTGTCAATGTTACTTGCTCCGTGACCTGATTTCTCGTGTTACATGATTGTGCATTGTACTACTGAAAGAACTTTTTTTTTTTTTTAGAACACGAAACACAAAATATATTGCACTGTAAACAATCTCTTTACCTATTATCACACTGAACTAGCACGAACTGATGCACAAATTAACAAAGCTACGTTATTAACCGTTAAGCTAACCTACGTCATTAGGCAGGTTATGGAATGGGACCACTAAACGCTAACTCACCCCAAACCCGTATCCGAACAGTACCCTACCCAATATAATTGTGCTCTCAAATCTGCTTGTTGGTTCTCACTTTTGAGACTATATAAGAGCATCCGTCAGCATCAGAAAACTGAAAAAATACAATCCAGGTCCAGTCGTCAACAGATATTTTGGATGTGCAAGCAGCAAGTCATATTGATCATGCAAGTAGTCAATGACAGGAAGTCCATAACTACATCTATATCCATGGCTTCAATCAAATCTCGAGTCATATTGATCATGCAAGTAGTCAATGACAGGAAATCCATAACTACATTTATATCCATGGCTTCAATCAAATCTCGAATCTCGGTGGTGATTGTGTTTTCAGATTACAACACAAGAAGAATTTTCAAAACTGAAATTACTGGGAGAGAACTGGATTAAGAGGAGGACCAAGCCAGACTAGAAGTAATATGTTACCCAACTAACTAATATTTACACATACCTAACAACTCGGTTTCTCGGTCCCAACAAGTGAGATGTCAAGTAGAGATTTCACTGTCCGGTCTTTTTTCCACGGGCATGTAAATTACAGGATTTGCAACGAAAGCTAATACAATTTTGATCAAGGGCTTTCCAATCAGGCTGTTCTTCGTAAATCGTAAGCTAAGAATTCGCAGAGATCTGTTCAGATATCTTTCGCTCTCCAACGCTTCTGTAGATTTCATATTGTTTAGTGAGGGATAATTTGCCATTATAGGGGAACCAGACAAACATCATGTGTAAATAGAGAGAGAGAGAGAGAGAGGGAGAGAGAGAGTACCCTGGGGAGGGTCCTCCTCCTCCCCTTGTCCGCCTCCCCCTTCCCTTCTTTCCCTCTTCTTTGTTCCCCCTTTTTTCTTCTCTTCCTATTTCTACCTCTCAGTCCTCCTCTCCTCCGGTCTCTCTCTCTTCTTCGGTCTCTCTTTTGTCTCTCCTCTCCTACCATAGTTGCGAGGTAGTTGAGACTCTCTCTTTAGGGAGATAAAATCTCCCACTCTTCCCATCATTTTTGGACTCAGGAGCCAAATCTAGGGTAGATCTGGGTCTTTGGAATCAACTCAGCGGCAACGGTGACGGCTTCATCCCTTCAGTCTGTAGCGGGAACGAGCTTAAGTTTGGTGCGGCGGGTCTATCTCGATACCTGGCCTCTCCACTTGGCCACTCCACTCACCCCTCACAAGTTTAATCGATGAGTCTGGCTCCGACGTTCTAGTCCTAAGCAGCTTTTTTGTATTTTGTTTGTTGTATTTTTGTACTTTGGACCCGTAGTGTCCTTTTTTATATTTATATATGATATTTTTCTTTCTTTATGGTTAAAAAAAAAAAACAAAAAAAACTCCTTCTCTATGAAAGAAAGTAAACACCTCCTTTTATTGAGCGGATGGGCTAAGTTGTTCTGGGCCCAAACTTAATCCAGGATTTCGACAAACAAATTGAAGGGGGTTCTTCCGGGCCAGTCCAAAGTAAATACTCCTATTTGAATTCTGACCCATTTTTGACAAATAGCTACCCCGCTTCAAAACCAGTAAGGGAAAATGACGGTCCAGGACGTGTTTTGATAATTACTACCCGCTAAGGACAAACTAAGAACATTTGGTAATGCTGAAAATGTCCTTGGCGGGTATTAATTATCAAACACGTCCTTGGCCGTCATTTTCCCAACCAGTAAAGATATAGGTACCGATGAAATTTGTAGGGAAATCGTACCGACCGGCCCGTCGGGCCATCTCCAGCCACCGGATGGCCGATCCGAGCCGTCCAAAAATTCTAAAAAAAAAAACCGAGGTGGCCGGCATCCGATGTGTGTAGGGTGCTTGATCTAAACACCCTTTTTTCGTGTATATATGTAGTTGTACATATATACACAAAAAAGGGTGTTTAGATCAAGCACCCTACACACATCGGATGCCGTTGATTCTCGCGTAGG
>JAOTQK010000002.1:8277312-8293536 GCA_025642025.1 Rhododendron ferrugineum
CGCGTCAAGTAACAATGTAAACGGACCGACAAAGCGTAAATTAGGTGGATTAAATGGGTGCTTTTCAGCACCTATCATGTATAGTCTGGTTTTTCATTTGCAGTTTTGTGTCTAAATGTTTTTTCCAGGAAATACATCGGAAGTAATTATTAGGTGTTTCATTCGAAGTAAAATAGCACATGCATGGAATAGGGAAGACACCAATATAGAGAGGACTGCATGCATGACTTGCTCAAGCACGTAAACTAGCGAATTGGATCTAATATTGTTAGATGATGTTTAAATAGCTGCTCCGCTCAATGAAGCTTGAGTTTTAAGAAAGCTTATGTATGGGTTGGTTTGGGAGAAATTTTCTTTTCCAATTTTAGATTCTAGATGAACATTTTACAATTCTGATATTAATTACTAGAAGCTAAAGTTTGAGGAGATTTGGAATATAAATTATGCAACGAAATAGTGTTAGGGAGTATAATATGAGATAGGTTCTGAATGCACATTTGGCATTAGACAAGAAGAGAAGACATGTCACTAGTGATGGAAAATGAAGACTGAATTCTCTCCCATTTCTGTATGCCTATGGCCAGTTAGCATATTACATTGTCATTCGGATGGCAAAGGCTTAGTAAGTCAATCTGTTAACTCCTTTTTTAATTTTTGCAGGCTGTCTTACGGAAACGGTGGAGTTGGTGTTGTGTCACAACAACTATATGCTGCACTAACTAGACTACAGATGGGGTTTACAGAGGACAAGATGAATTGGGTTGTTGAGTTGAATTAGGCTTTCCAAGGATTATGTGTTCTGGTCCATGATAAATTCGAAATTGGAAAGTACCCGTGCCAGATACTCGACCCTTAGATAAGGGTATGAGATTCGTGTTGAATATATTTAGTTGGACATCCACTTAGCAAGCATATTTTGTAATTCAAATTTACCATAGACTATGAGTAGAACTTCTATGTTATGCATGAAATGCCATAAGGCACTTTGTAAATACTATTTATCCGAAAAAATAAATGAACTATGCTGTGAAATTTTAACATCTTGGCATATCTCTGTATCCTTAATTTGCAACAGAAGTTCCATTAATTTAAATGAACTATACTATGGAATTTAAATATTTGGGCATATCACTTAGACACATACCTGCACCCGACACCCCTACCCGAACCCACATAACACAGGCGAAGTTGTGAGTAAACTTGCTCTTTCTCTTTTTTGCTTTCGACTAAGATTATTTAGTAGTTAGTTTTATGTTCTTCATTCTAGTGTAGGCAGGCAGTCATCTTATTTATACTTGTCAATGTTACTTTCTCGTGTTACATGATTGTGCATTACACTGATGCACAAATTAACAAAGCTACGTTACTAACCGTTAAGCTAACCAACATTATTAGGCGGGTTAGGGAATGGGACAACTAACCGCTAACTCACCCCAAGCCCGTATCCGAACAGTACCCTACCTAATATAATGTGCTCTCAAATCTGCTAATTGGTTCTCACTTTTGAGACTACAATAAGAGCATCCGTCAGCATCAGAAAATTGAAAAAATACGATGCAGGTAGGTACCAGATATCCCTTTGCGTTGCCTACGTTGCTGTCCAGTCGTCAACAAATATTTTGGATGCGCAAGCAGCAAGTCATATAGATCATGCAAGTAGTCAATGACAGGAAGTCCATAACTACATCTATATCCCATGGCTTCAATCAAATCCCGAATTTCAGCGGTTATCATGTTTTCAGATTAGAACGCATGAAGAATTTTCCAAACCGAAATTAGTAATTACTGGGAGAGAACTGGTTTAAGAGGAGGACCAAGCCAGACTAGTAGTAATACGTTCCACATCTGACTAATATTTACACATCAACACTTGATTACAGGCCTAACAACTTCTGATTTTGGTAAGGTGTTACTGTGCAGATCAACAAAAAGTAGTTTCAACAGTCTTCACATCCCAACCTATTCCAGAACATTCCATACCAAAAAAAAAAGAAGAGAGAGAACGCTAGCACCAGCTTATCATCTACATACCAACTACTTTTCAGAAGGCAGTATCCCAAAAAGTTTCAGTACCGCCGTTGCTTCTTATAGATCGAAGCTTCAGGCGTGCAGGGCGGGTCTTGGCCAAGATACTGGTTCTTAGCAGCTGGGAATGCACATTCAAGGAAGCTAGCATCCACTGGAAACAGCTCTAGATTTTCACTCAACAGCAAGGAGTCCACCTCGTCCTCCTTGAACCCAAAAGCGAATCCTATTTTAATTATCTTGCACAGATCTTCCACAAAGCCACTGGCATTCGGTAGGACTGCCTCTGCAATTGCTCTGGAAAAATCTGTAATGAACTCCATACTTTTGGTTCCACTTCCACCATTCCAGCTCGGTTTATGGACGAGCAATTTCTGCGAGTTCTTTTCCCACAGCACCAGTTTTCTCATTTCAACATGTAGTCTCTTCTTTGAGGACGGTAAATCCAAGAAATAACTGACCATCAACGATTTCTCGGTCCCAACAAGTGAGATGTCAAGAAGAGATTTCGCAATCCGGTGTCTTTCTTCCACCGGCATGTAAATTACAGGATTTGCAACGAAAGCTAACACAATTTTGATCAAGGGCTTTCCAATCAGGCTGTTCTCCGTACCCATCTTTTCAAGCTCAGAATTCGCAGAGATCTGAACAGCTTCAGATATCTTTCGCACTCCAAAACTTCTGTAGATTTCATACAGTTTAGAGAGGGATGACATGACATTCTGGGGGAACCATACAAACAGTGGCTTCTCACTAGCTTCTCCGAGCAACTTTTTGAGATTCAAATCGTCAGGTATAAATACTTCCTCTCTTTCCACTAACTGAACTGCCCCTGAGATGGTGACTGCCGGTAGCGTGGTTATACCCTTTTTGATAGTCTTCTCTAGAAAAGGGTTCCAGTTTTCCGAAATATATCCCCAAAACGAATGTAGCTCCGCGGAAGACAGACAGCTGTTACACGTCACCCAGCTGTTCCAGAGATCAACATATCTAAAAAGGGTAGGAAACGGATCAACTCCAAAAGTTGTTGACAGAAAAGATAACAATTCCTCCTCATAATGTCTGTCTAGAACATGCAGAAAAGAGCCAAACAGATTGTCCCTGTCATGAAGCACACAGGGCCAATTGCTTACCCATTTCCCACTGTTTCCTTCTTGATCTGGAATCCATAATTGAGATGCAAAACAACCCTGGGAATTTGAACTCTGCATGTATTTGTGCAGAAATCTGTAGATTCGCATTACAGCAGAAGTTTCTTCCTTAGAAGTAAGAATCTGGAAAAGTGAAGTGCAAACGTCCTCGGTATCTGCTTTCACGCCAATAGCTATCAGTTCGTCCTTATGAAGAGAAGTCAAATTCCCATAGAAGCCTTGATCGATGAAAGGTCCATCTCGTTCCTCTAGGGAGGAATTCCATTCTGGGTCGAAAATAAGAGAATCCTCTGGGATTCTGTACCCCACGTGGGTTTTAAGCCATTTGCTTCCTTTCAGTTTGTAGAGAAAATTTTCATGTAAACACAGATCAGATGATTTACTACTCTGTCGAAGAGACCTAACACAACTAAGCAAAGAGAAAGCGCATTCTGCTGTTACAGATACTGGCTCCTCAGGCAACACTAAACCTCTGGCAACAAGACGTGCACCTTCATTGAAATCGACCACAACACCCAGCATCTTCAGTTCGTTCTTGAATGAAAAGATTGAATCGCCATAGAAGGCAATGTCTATTTTAGGAAGATCAACAAATGGAGAAACTGTTCCCCAATCTGAATCAAATAAAATTGCATCCGGAGCAGATCTATACCCGTCACAAGTTTTCAACCATTTCTCACCTGACAAGCAACTCATTAGACGGGTCAACTGCAGAGCCTTTGTTTTACTCATACACTTCATGCAATTCAGAAGAGAGATCACAATGTCACTAGTTAAACCACTTAGGGATAGGAGAAACTTGACTTTAGTAATAAGCATATTACACACTTGGTCAAGATTTACTGCCACCCCAATTGCCTCCAATTCTGCCTTGTGCGACCTAACCCTACTTCCATAGTAGGCTTCATCAATGACGGGTAGGGGAAGGACTTCAACTAATTGACCCCAGCTGCGATGGGGCAGAAGTGTTTCCGTGGGGCATTTGAAACCGAAGCTAGTTTTCATCCAAGATTGGCACACAATTTTCTCTTTCAAACTGAGAGCTTCAGGTCCTAATTGCTTGATGCATTTCAGTAACAGAAAAACAGCATCTGCGTTCAACATTGAGAGATCTTCAGGAAACCTGAAATGCTGCGGAATTAGTTTATACACATCATCCGCATGCACTACAACGCCCAGCAACTTGAGCTCATTCACAAAATCCTGTAGTTCGTTCCCATAGTAAGTCTTATCAACAACCCGCAAATCTGTGATCAGGATAATAGCTTCTCCAACATCAGAAGTCAGATAAATGGTTCCAAGAGGATTCACGAAACCTCGGTCTGATTTCACCCATTTTCCATGTTGCAGGGTTTTCAGGAACTCTACATCAAGCTTGTTATTGTCATTTGAATACCGGATGAAACTTAGCAGTGAAATTCCCAAGTGTCCACTCATTGCAGAGGAAAGAAGAGGTTTAAGGTGATTAACAATGAGCTGGTATATATTTTCTGACCCAATTTGTACACCCACAAACATCAACACCTCTTTGAATGATTTTATCCTGTGATTGTAATACCCCTCATCGATAGCTGATAAAACCTTGAACTCTTTCCCTATTTCTATGAGAGTGGATGACTCAGTCCCATCATAAAGATAGCAGCAGTTGGGAGAACTGAATCCAGCATACGTCTTCATCCACTTTCCGCATCGTACACTATCGATGAATCTCTTAGGTATCTCGTATTTGCTTGGGATGTACTTCTTAGCTCTAAGATTCTGGATCCACTCCAGTAGCAACAGAGCTTGATGACTTGTTAGGTGATTTGAGGCTATACCTAATGCTCTATCTTCAGGTAATATATCTGGCAAATCAGTGGCTTTACCATGCTTAATTAGGAAGCCCAATAGTGTCCCTTCAGGCGTAAAATATCCGCCAAAATTAGCAGCTTCAGCATACACCTCCCCCATTTCTACATAGTTACTAGGATGGTAACCAAAAAGTTTCACCCATGCACTTCTAGAAGTGGGCACAAGAGACCTTGTGCACAAGCTTACATTGCCAGACATATCAACCACTGGCATTGACTGTAACACAAGAGAGACATGAGCCGAATCAAGATATTTCTTCAAGTAAGACTGATAAACAAGATGAGCCAGTGAAACGACAAGTTTTCGATCCTTCTTTTCTTTGAGAACATTAGCAAGTTTCAGACAGTATGCATAAACGTTGGTGACCACCAAACCAACCTTAGAAACCAGCCAATTCTTCACTATACTTTCCTTCTTGTGTCTCACAATCGCAGTGACTGTCTCAGCTGGAAAGAAAAAGATATCATCCGGGCACCCCATTAGTACGTTCCATTTGTTTAGCCAGGAATGGTGTTTAGCCTCCCAAACAAGATGAATCTTTAACAGTGCCTGTGTAATTTGTGACACACTACAGGAAAATTCCTGCCCATTCCAAGCAATGTATTTAAGTAGAGAAATACTGCTCACAGTCCTATCTAGGAAATACTTCCATTTATAAGCAAGAAAGCAAAGAAGCTCGACATAAACCTCCGTAGGAACACTCGAAACGAGGTTGCACGTTTGAATGCACTTTCCACACCAATGGTAACCATCATTTACAGATGACACACCGAGAAAATTCCAGATAGGATCATATTTTATGTCATCCGCAGAGTTGTGTAAGACATACTTTCCTTGAGAAGAAACACCCTTGAAAGAAACTCCAACTTGCCTCATATGGGTCAGGATTTTCCTGAATTCTGGTAAAATCCTAACTACATCAATTGGCTCACAAAACACCATTTCCCCAGTCGAGAACGACTCACAAGGAACAATGCTTTTTGACCTGAGCTTGAGTCTAATGGACTCTCTCACTCCATTTAACTGTTTCAGAGGAGACTTTCGTACAGGTAAGAATTCAAGCGCCCGAACAATGGGGAAAAGTTCGGCTGTTTGAGTGGAGCTCATACAAGTCATAAGAGCATTAACAAAAGCGGAAGGGACATGGTCAAGGATTCCCAAATTCCACTTGTTATCCAAGACTATAGCTTCTCTAGAAGATGAAAGAATAAAGTCTGCATGCACTACAAAGGGAAAGTTGGTCACCATCGCAGTAGGCAAGAAGGCAAAGATACCAACAGAAGAGGTCCCTCTCATCAATCTATCACCAAATGGAAAAGCCAAAGATATGGCCCATTTTGGTAAATCCCTCCTAGAATCCACCACATTCTCAGGTTTCACAGGGAACATTTGTCTATATATGTAATAACGGCATGTGGACTCAACCATGTCCAGCTGCCCCTCCTGGACAGAAAGATGGACAATCCGTGAATCTATTTCTTGATTCTGCATAGAAATGAGATTAGTCTCGCTAGAAATCGAAATTGCAGAAACGGAATCCTCTACTGAGAAACAGCTGTTTTCACGTACTGACAACCTCTTGATCTTGTGCAAAAAGAGGAGAACTTCTGGGTGGATCTCTGAGAGATGTTGATTCACGGTTTCCAACTTCTCGGTTTTTAGTGGAAGAATGATTGTGGTAGCTGGAAGGGTGTTGCCCAACCCATAGATGACTTGCAAATCTGAAATAGTTGGCCTTGTGGGGACCCACTCTGGTACAATGTATCCAATACCACAGTCGCGATTAGGAGCTTCATCGAACATGATTTGGTAGCCATTGCTATAAATGTGCGGCTTTCCACTGACTAGAAACACGCTCTTGAACCCGATTCCTACAAGGCAAGTGCAGATCGTATTTCTCAAACTACACAATTTGCATGAGTTTCTGTAAAATGATATAGGCTAATAGAAGCAAACATACATTCTGATAATTTCCGATTGACCCCAAAAAAAAAAAAACACATACATTCTGATTTCTGAAATGAGAAATGAAGTGTGATACAGGGTATTGAAGAATAAAATAGGAATACCAATTGCATACGGCAAGGTTTTGGTGGAAGCATAGTGTTTTTTGGTAGGCTAAACATGCAAAAGATAAAAACATCATAACAGCTGTTTTTCGCTAGAAGATTTCAGTCTTGTATTCCTTCCTATTAAATCGAAACATGTAAGCTACAAAATTATAGATTAGGGATATAAAAGTAGTTCTAACAGAACTCCTACATTCTTTTGCAAGAGATAACCCTAACAAGGATGAGTGAAAACAGCCAATTCCTTTAAAAGCTTAAGTTGTTTGGCTTCCGTTATACATTTTATCGACATGTTCCCTTACATTCATTTTTGTTAAACCCCTAGCAGTGAGTGGGATAGAAACATGCAAGTGAGTACATGAGAAAAACAGATGCAGGATATACCAGAAGCCTAGCCGTCATTCCTTCTCAACCCAAGTGTACCTAAGAAAAAAAAATTGTCGTCTTCCTAATAAAAATATTCACGCTCTACTCTTTCCCGGATATCAACAACAATTTAGTTATATAGTTAATACGCCCAACATTTTATTGAAATTGCCAAGCACGCGTGAGTGATCTGCGACACAATGGGCGCTAAAAGTGTACAAGAATTTACTTCATGTAATCGTATTAGCCATCGCAGTGAGGTAGTACTTGTACAAGACCCTTAATCTCATTGTTGCACTCTAACAATAGTGGCTTGGTCTCTTGCTCTTCGTGATATTCGCTTCATTTTGACAGGCTTTACCTGTACGTTGCATCTTATGGATTCCTTCCTCCGCATTTTATAACCATTTTTAGTTTTCATAACCAATATAGTACACAATCAAATAGTAGGAGCAACTCTTCTGGTGCACTTACTGCAAGTAATGGGAGTAACCGGTGATTTGAAATTCTAATCAAGAAGCTAGCTAAAGCCAGTGGCGACTCCTGGATTTGTTCAGTGGATCATACAATTACTTTTTCCTCCACACGCGGGTAAAAGACAATCCACACTCTACAAGTAACATTTTACATAATGCAAATAACCAATTTTACTTTATTTTAGGTTCCCCCGTAACAGAATTTGCATCATAGCTTGAACCTAGATTGACTTAAGTTAAGAATGTCATTGGCTTCAACTTAAATAATACAAGAAATATCTAGATTGGCCTCAATATCCTACCTTTATATACTTTTCCCCCATCAGAAAGTCTACTGGTACAGCAATCTGTGCACAGATTGTGCACAATTTTTTTTGTGGGGCCCACTAAGGGTCCCACACAAGTGATCCGAGCCGTTCATTATGTTTAAAACATTTTTTCAAGTGCCCCCGCGAAAAAATCAGCTCAATCCGACACCTATAAATACCTGATCTAATCGTCTAACTTTTTATTCTCTAAAAACCCGAATGAAAAGTTAGATGATTAGATCAAACACTTATAGGTATCGGATTGAGCTAATTTTTCGCGGAGGCCCTTGAAAAAATATTTTAAACATAATTAACGGATTGGATTATTTGTATGGAACCCTTAGTGGGCCCCACAAAAAAATCTGTGCACAATCTGTGCACAGATTGCTGTACCAGTAGCAGGGTTCTAATTTCATGGGGTGAAATAAAAAAAAAAAAATCATCTAAAATCTATCAATGTACACTACATTGTGTTTAGTTTCTAGAAAATTGGTTGTCTTCCAGCTCTTTTTTTCGCTTAATATGGAAGGTATGCCTTCCTAGTTCTATGTACTTATTCATGGTATGAATAAAATTGAATTAACAAAAAATTTCATGCTCCCAGGAATCATCCTTCTCATGGTTTTGATCAGTAACCTTGATAGCAAACTATAGATATCAAAGATTATGAACTTCAACCCATCTTAAGTTCGGCAATAAACTTTACGCAAGTCTCCATCATCTAACATATACCCTTTTCAGGAGCTAATTAATTTCATCGCAACATAAGCTTACTGGTATGGAGGTATTTTCCTTGCTGAATTAAATTTCCACAAGCATCAATATTCTCACAATCCCCCGAGGAAAGTGACACTCACTAAGGAAATTTGTCAAAGAGTAACAGTTTAACCCTAGGACTTTTTACCTCAACCGTGACCTTAAATTTCCATTGCAGTCTTAAGCCTCAGCAATTAACCATTACCAATAAAACACGGAATGGCCGACGCACAAACATGCTCATACAACAATTCTAACATAAGTAGTACACAAGCTCCTCAATATATCGCGTGAAGTGGTAGATGAAGTTCATTGATAACATGCATAACAAATTGGCTTCTTACTAATTATATGCATTTTCCCCCTCAATTACCAAGTTCTTTTCCCTCTTATCAATATAAGATCAATCCAAAATACAGCATAAGTATAAACCACGTAACCTAATTTGTGGATTTTGGTATTCAAGCTGTGAGCACTTCTATTAGAATTTTAGGACCATCCCATCAAAGCAGCCCGTCAAGTTTCAAAAATTCCACTCTCATAGATGAATTATGAATAAGTTTGCACTCCAATTACTTAGCATTCTGAGGAATATGATTTCTTTCCTTTTCGGCTTATTCATTCTACCCTTTATTCTTATGTGATGGGCATCCCAAAACATCAGTAAATTACAGAGCAATAACCAAGGATCATTTGGACGTGAGAAAAGTAGCGAAGACGAAAACGAAGATTAATTTTACTATTTGTTCCTAATTCCAATACTACCTTTTTCCCCAATGAAGCCTTGGCATCTCCGACCCTTCTTAGTGGATTTACCAATGCTACAAAGGGACTCAATGTTCTCCTTAGAAAAGCCAATCTCGTTGTTGAACACCAACAGAGTCACAGAAGCACCCACTCCAGTTATATCCCACGTTGTAAGAACAAGCTCTAGCGCGGGTTCTACGCCCGCAGCATACTCATTGTCTTCTGCATTCTGCAACAACCACCACAGTAAGAAACACAATTCACTCGTAAGAAGACATAGTTTGAGAGACGAATAGGGCAGAGCCAGAATTTTTGAGCAATGTAGTCACTCTATACACCTGTACATAGAACAATACCTCGTCCTTTTTCTCTTTGTCAATTAAATAATTAATGGTTACCTTAAGGGCGGCGTTTAATGCAGAAAAAGCATTCGATGTATGGCAAAAAGGCATCAAAATTTGCGAACGTGTATTCATATATCCATGTGTAGCAGTCAGGCTAGTTAGGGGTCAAAGGGACCCGGATATAACTTAGCCCCTGATATGGCAATCCTGTCCACCAATGTACTTATGTACGGGGTTTGGTTGCATTCCCAAGCCCAGAAGTGAAATGCAGGGATTAATACCTTCATCCAGGTAAAATATAACCTCCCCTGTGGAGTCCCCGCTATATCCGCCCCTAGTTGCGAAACTGCCATTATTAACTACGCAAAAGCCATACACATAGGCCCCATACCGCTAAGAAAATAAGTAGCACTTAATTTTCTGAATTAAAAGTGATGTATTATTAGAGAATGACATGTCTCGTAAAACGAAAAATAAATATTTAAAAAATAAGAAACTTAGCGGAACGGGGCCTTACTCTTGTCCACCCAAATCCTCTAGTTACAGAACACCCAAACAAACGGCGTTTAACTAATTCCCCTGTATAATAATCCCCCTATCCTCAAAAGCTTGATCACTAAAAAAATACTGTACGAAAATAAACAAGTACAAGTGAATTCTAAACTCATAAAGGCTTTTAATACAGTACGATATTAACCTGGATAAGCTCCATGAGGAAATGGACATCCTTGGTGTAGAGCTCTTTGGAGAGACTGGTGACGGCGTTATGGAGATCTTGAGTCAATGGGTTCAGGGATTTCTCCCCTATCGAGAATTTCCGACTCCTTATTTCTTCTATATGCTGCCTCGCTATCTCCGTTTTCTTCTTCCTCTCGTCGTCACTAGCACTAGCAGCAACGGTCGCCATTGGGGTTTGATGTTCTCTTTTTTCGACTTGCAGTAGCACTATCTCAGTTCTCTACTCTCAAGTCTCAGCTGCTTCTGCGAAGCAATTGGGGTTTGATGTTCTTCATCGGAGAAAGTGTGTGTGTGTGTGAGAGAGAGAGAGAGGGACTGAGGGAGTCTGAAGTTAGTAACAAAATGGCGGCAAAGGTAACAGGCTATGATTACAGGCAGTGACGTGGGAGAACTTCGTAAAAGTGATTTTAGAATCCGTTCCAGAAAACTTCTTAAAAAATAAACAGCTTATTTCACATTTTCAAACTCAAAAATAATGAAAATAAAAAATAATTTTTTAATTTTTTTTGCACCGTATTAAAGATCTCAATGAGATTTATTAAATAAGATCCATAGTGATAGGAAAATTATTTACGTAAGCACGTGATTTTTGAGCTTGAAATTACCTTCTTAAAATATAAGGGCTTTTTTTTCCGTTCTGGAACGGAGCCTTAATGAGATTCTTTGCCAGTTCCACAACCCTTCTTAAAAATAAGTACCGTATTTATTTCATGATTATTTTTAAATTCAAAAATAATATAAATGAAAAATAATTTTTCGATTTTTTTTAACTGTTCAAAAGATCTCAATGAAATCTATCAAATAAGATCTATATTGTTAGAAAAAATTATTTGCGTAAACATATTATTTTTAAAGTTAAAATTGCCTTCTTAAAAAATAAATACTTAAAACGAGTTCTGAAACGGGGCCAAACTGAAAAGGTTCATGTTGTTCTTGGAACACTTTTTGAAATTTTTTTTGAAAAAACAGTAGGGGTAATAAGTGGAGAGAGATAGAGAGAGAAATAATTGGAAGTAAGAATAATCTAAGGGAAATCTTTTGAAAAATGCTTTTCAAAAAAAAGAAGCAAACACAGCATCAGATTCTTTGCACACTGTCACATGTGTTTCAATGCCCTTTTTTCATCACACATCTTGGCGAGATTCATGTACTATAATTATTAGTCGTAGACTATAATTTTTTAATATTTTGTTTTTTATTTAAATTTTTTGTGTGTTTGTTAGTATTGCGTCAAATTTTGATTTTTTTTTTTTTGAATGGCGAAGAAAATTTTTATTGATACGAAAAAATGGTTGTAGGTTCGGAAAATCTGTGGGAGATGCTTACATATGAGTATTCGTGAGCTGGAGAGGTGCGATTGATCGATGATTAATGAGGGAAAATGGGGAAGAAATCTCGTGGGGTGAGAGAGAGAAAGAGCAAGAGGTACGGAAGGAACAAAGGCAGCGTGTCCCTTTTTGTTCTCCGCGGGGGTATCTGCCTTTTCCTGATTCGAATCGGTGAGGTCACATTCTCTCTGGGGAAGAATGTTCTCCTTCCTCAGAATCAATGTTCACGTCCTCTCTTTCCGTGAAAAGTCAGTCTCTAATCATTGGGAATGTCAGGGGTATTTTATAGGGCACATGGATCTAGGTCAGGCCCAGGACGGCGCCCCAATAAAATCCAACACGTGTCCCCTCAATATCTCCAGGCCTTGAAGAAATTCGTTCTCCCGCGGAAGCTTTTTCGCGGGAGGGCTCGAATTTCCGCAGCGTTACCTCCATCCCAAGCCACCAAGCCACAAGAAATTCCCCAATTCCCACAGGAGCAAGGTCGCGACCCGCGGCGATCGTGTGTTCTTCGCGGAGTTCCCTCCGGGCCATACCTCTAGGCCCGGAAAGAACTCTGGAGACTTCTAGACATAGCTTCTTTACACCTGTTGGCATCCATCAGTCCGCGGGACCTTTCCATGGCTTTCTGTTGCCGAGACCATCTCGGGATACATTTGATTTTCACGCGGGGTCAGCGGAGGTTCCGCGAAAGCCTCTCCCCCGCAGACGCTTCTGCGGGAGCTACTTTTCTATGTTTTGCACGTGTCCTTTCCCCATTGGATAGTCAATTATTTCCCTTTGCATGAAGCTTTGACCGAGGCTTCTTTTCCGCGCGGGCCCCATTGCCACGTGTCCGCTTGCTATTGGAGGGTCAAAAAGTCCTGCTGGTCATAGGTTAATAATTTTGACCACGCCTACAATGGTTACAAAAGGGCAAAAGCGAAAAGCATCACAACGCAATTTTTTTTTATGTATTATTGGTTCGTCTCGACGGAAGAAATCAGGAAAATAAAATATTATAAAAAAGAGAGAAACTTACTCTTTCCTTTCTATAAAAGAGTTCACTATAAAAAGACATGCAATATTAGGATAAGCAAGAAAAAAAAATTTGTGCACAAATTTTGAAATTTTCTGACACTAATTTTTGAATAAAGAATAAAATTAGTTAAAAAGACATTTTTTTTACTTATTTTTATCTATATTCAAAAAATTATGAGTCTCTATCATAATTCTTTACTTTTCTTATTTCTCTCGCCGAGAAGAATTAATAATTCACAAAAAAAATTGATGCAAAACTAACAAATACAAAAAAAAAATTAAAAAAACCAAAAAAAGAAGAAGCCAAGTATCTTTTTTTTGCCAAATCAACCCCTTACAATCAGATAACTATGTAAGACTCCCCTCGTAAAATTATGTACTCCAATCGTTCCCATTCTTTTGTCCTTATTCTATCATAACCGAGTAAAGAATTGGTTATATTTTTTAATTTGTAAATACTTTTATATGCAATATGGATTCAGTTTGATAGATCACACTTAGTTCTATTCATGATCAGTAAGATTTTCAAAATCACCTAAAACATTATAGTTGGAAAGTGGCAAAAACTCCCAAAATTATTTTACTTTACATGTTTTTAATGTAATATCTTAAGAAGACTTTCTAGTTACGGGTGAAAACGAAAACTTTCAAATATGTACACAAGTATTTGTAAGCGGAAGCAGCAAAGGTATTTTAATAAGAAATACTTCTATCTAAAAATAGATGTGAATAAAAGACTTTATACATACACTTATAAAAATAGTACCGTAATAACTAAGGGCAATATGGTAAAAAAATCAACTCATGATCTATTTTGATGATTATCTTCTCAAACACTTATCTGTTGTAAAATCTATTTTGCACATATTTCTCAAAACATTCTACAGATTCATAATCTATTCCGACCACAATTCAAAAATCTACCACTCACATTGCAAAATGCAATGCAAAATATATAATAAAAAAATTAGACTCCCAAACGAGTTTCATGCTACAACGAAAATATCACGCAAGCAATCACATGTGGTATTGCAAAATTTCCAAAAATTAGGGGTTTTTTTTTTTACAACAGTCAATCATTTCATTCATAAAACGCCCTAAGACATTACAGATTTCATCACTGAATACAAGAGTGAACCAAAAAATTAGAGGGGTTTGACCACCCACTTTTCACATCCGTTTTCGCATTTAGAGCGGATTAGGAATTCAAATTTTAAAAATTACATCCAGAGCACACCATACATCTAGAAAATTTATTTTCCACATAATCGTTGAAATACCTTCACAAATTCTAAGGTGTGTTTGAAAGTCAATTTATTTAAAGATTTTTGATTTTATATTCTGAGAATATATATTTCAAATTGTAGTTAGAATAGATTATAACTTATAAGTCTATATACGTATTTGAATAAATGTACAGAATTAATTTTGTATTAAAGTAATGTTAGAAGTAAAATCTAAAGAATGCTCCATCCGTCTCTTTTTTAGTCCAACTTTCTATTTTAGAAAGCCCCAACCATGTCCATCTTACGATGTCAAAATTAAACAAAATCTACATTGATTTTCAAAAATATCCTCCACAAAGAGGTAGGACCACTTTAAAAGTTTGAAAGAGGAACTATTCTAATAAAAAGTAGATTTTGATGTAATATATGAAGTGTGTTAAATATATGTCCCCTTCAAAAGTTTGAACGTCAAAAAAGACTAGAGTTATGGGCCAGACCGAGGGAGGAAATTTTAAATTGAATTTTGACCGTGTTGCCAAGCAATTTTGTTTACCCTTGCGAAGGTATGATCATTTTGGGTCCCACTTTAATGATCAAAATCATTTTATTTTTGTCCAAACCCATTTTTAAGAGACCGTGTGAAAATTGAGTTCAACCAAATATCAGTAAGTGCTCGATCTAAAATTTTAACTTTTTTAGTCGAGAATTTTAAAGTAAAAAGATGAACTTTTAGATAAAACATTTACCGATATTCGATTGAGCTAAATTTTTGCATGGTCTCTTAACAAATAAATCTTAACAAAATAAACAATTTTGATAATCAGTTGAAACACATAATGAGCATGTCCTCTTTCTCAACAATGAACAAAATTGTTGTTGTCGCCAACATCATCTAATTAGAGTAGGATTACAAACGAACCAAGCTGCTCGTGGCTTGATTTGTCAAGGCTTGGCTTCACTTGTTTAATAATCGAGCCGAGCTTAGTTCAATCTTCAAAAGCCCTGCTCTTATTATAGGCTCGGCTCATTTAAAGAGGCTTGTTAGGTAAATTGGTCAGGCTCGGCTTGTTTACAAGTGAGCCGAAGTCAAGCTCAAGTATTAGGCTCGTTTAGTAAACAAGTTGAGGTCAAACAATGTAAAGATTGGCCTGGCTCGTTTGCGCCCGTACCTAGGAGCAAGTGCCCCAAACTTTCTTAAGAGCAAAGGGGTTGTTCGACCTAATAAGCCAAATGAATTATTTTTTTAGTCCTTATTTAATTTTTTATCGCATTTGTTAGTTTTTCGTCAACTTTTTGTGGATTATTGCTTCTTCATGACGAAAGAAATCTAAAAAGTAAAAAATTACTATCGAAACCTAATTTTTTTGAATAAAGACAAAAATAAGCCAATATCCACAAAAAAGTTGACAAAAAACTAACAAATGTGAAAGAAAATTGAATAAGGACAACAAAAAAAGCCATTTGGCTATTTAGGCCTAAAAACTTAAGCAAAATAAGCAGATAAAAAAAACTTAAGCAAAATACCTGTATCACGCAAAATTCGAGTCTACGAAAAAGACGGAAAAATGCTGAATAAGTCAATTTTATTAATTTAAGAAATTTAGGGTTACAATCTCTGATGCAATTCTCAAAGAAAATTAATCATCTGATTCTTCTCTTCGGTTGTTGAAACGAGGGCTTGATAGCTTGATCTCAATTTGAACGGCGATATCTTCGGCGGTCTTTGCGAAGATGACGTTGAGTTTGACGGGCTTTGACTTGAGGGCTTTGAAGCTTCTTCTCAAGTTGAATTGCTTGATCTTTTCCAATTTAGGTGAAA
>JAOTQK010000002.1:8297290-8314195 GCA_025642025.1 Rhododendron ferrugineum
TAATTTGATTGGCTGGACTTGATAAAATAATAACTGTGTCATTTTGACACGTGGCACCATTTGATTGGTTCATTTACATGTCTCTGACTTTTGACCACGGACACTTGGCATCGTTTGATTGGCTCGTCCATGAAACTTTGACTTTGACTTACAGGCACTTGGCAACATTTGATTGGCCAATTTGTATGCCCTAGCAACACGTGGCGATTTGTGATACGCTAGAAATTTTACATGCTTACAATACCTACACAAAATCCAAAAAGTGTAGTGCATGAGCCTCTCTAAGAGCATCCGCACGTGGCTCTTCAAACCACCTCTCTAAACTAAAGTAACTAGCAAAAACGAGGAAATAGACAAAAAATGCCCTGCACCAGCCTTGCTTCCTTCCCTTTACTTTGCAAAATAAGTAACTTTGCTATAGTGACTCTTTTGTTTATATGAGTCACTATTCACCCCTTAAATCATTATTTTAATGTTTGAGTCACAACACTTGAAAAATTCAATTGTTGTAATTTTCAATTTGTTTGAATCGGTATGAAGATTTTATTTTTATAATTATTTTATCCTAAAGGATCATAATTAATTTTTGACTCTAAGATTCTCATATGAGAGCCTTAAAGATTGCGTTCACATTTGTCTCTTTTAGGGTTCTCATATGAAAGCTCTAGAGCCAAAAAATAATTATGACCATTTAAGATAAAATGATCGATTAGAAAGATAAAATCTTCGTACCAATTCAAGTGGATTGAAAATTTGAGCGCTTAATTTTTTTAGACAGTTTATATATATGATTAAAAAATTAAGTGCTCCAATTTTTAATATATTTGAACTGGTACGAAAATCTTATTTTTCTGATCATTTTATCTTAAAGGGTCATAATTATTTTTTGACTCTAGAGCTCTCGTGTACGAGCCCTAAGATAGTCATAGAACCAAATAAAGAGCAAATACTTAATTATGAGAGAAATGTGAGAATAAATAAAGGAAATGCAAAAGTATGAATATTTAATTGAGTAAAGAGTCCGATGCAGTAGAAATTTTAAAAGTGAGTAGCTAAAGTAATAAAATACTAGATTTTTAAGGTGTAATTAATTTGATCCAAAATCTAAAGAGGCTAATGCGGATGCTCTAAACCTCTACAGATGCCTCAAAATTGCTACAGTGGCTCGGTACTTTTGCAGAGCTACTATTCACTGTGTTCAAAACAGGAGGCAATAGTTTTGCAATTTCACGACACTTTCAAATGGTATTAATCACTATTGTACTTATTTACTGCTTTACTAGACACGTCATTCTCTCATAATTCATCATTTTTAATTTAAAAAATAAGTATTTATATGAAAAATATATATTCATTTTATGGGACTTGCTAGGAAGTTCATTCCATAAAAAATTCCTTAATCGACCATTTATAGGTATTTAAACAAAAAAATCATTTTTAAAAGTAAGTTGTTTGATACTTATTGATGTCTGATCAAAAATAATTTCGTTCATGAATTATATTCTCGACAAAACCAACAATAAAAGTTATTTAGATTATCTCATGCTGGATCCGATTTATTATGACATTGGATATGTAATTTTTTTTTGTAGTATAATGTTTGAGATTAAAAAAAATTGCTAATGAAGAGTGAAAGCAACCAGACGATCCATGTTCCGCTAAGAACTTTTTCTTTCAGTACTTTTTATTCTAATTCAATTTTTTTCGCGTTTGTTTGTTTTGCACCAATTTTTTTTGACTTTTTGATTTGTATCAACGAGAGGAATCGAAAAAGTAAAAAAAAAAAGTACTTTTACCCAAACATTTTGGGAAATAACTATTTTTAAGTGAAAAAGTAAAAAGAGTCTACTTTTATTACTTAAAAGTGGTTATTTTTCAAAATATTTGGGTAAAAGTAATTTTTTTTACTTTTCCGATTCGTGTCGAGATGAATCAAAAAGTCAAGAAAATTTGGCCCAAATCTAACAAACGAGGAAAAAAATTCAAATAAGGACAAAAATAAAAAAAAGTCCTAATAGTACAAATTTGTCCGAAAAAATTTAAATAAGGACAAATTTTACTTTTCCGATTCGGATAATAATTTTGCTCAAATTTTAGAGAGTTTGGTCTTCACGCTTTAGGCCGCGTTTTTTTAAACTTATAAGTCTAGAACATATTTCGATATTTTTTACTTTTTGTAACTTTTGTTTAGCTTTTCGACGAAATTTTAGGGGTTAATCGTTCGTCTTGACGTGCCGAATTGAAAAGGTATAAAAATGTGGACCGATATTGAACAAATTCAAATAATACGGCACTTAAGCTTCAAAAGACAGCTGTTTGCAACTTTTTTCGTTTTTAGTGAACTTTTTTTTGCTTTTGATAATAATTTTATACTTTTTAGACTCTTTTCGTCGAGACGGATGATTAATTCAAAAAAATTCACGTGAACCTAACAAAAGTTCAGAAAAAATGAACAAAACACGCAAACGAAGAAATAAATTAAGTTTAAAAGAACTCAGCCTAAATACTGCATTAGTTGAAAATATATCATCGCTCGGAAGTAATTATTCAGTACTTCGGGAGTGAAGGTGCTTCTTTAGGTCACTCAACAATCACATATTCTGGTAAAATTTGCAACTAAATATGTAGTTTATGTATTTAGTCTCTTTTGAGGATTCCAATTATATAAATAAACATAATCATTGCAGGTGTGATCACCATATTTTTTCATTCTACCATTCAATAATTGCATGGACTTTTTATCCAATTGTTTTTTTTTAATTTTTTGTTAGTATTATTGACTTAAGATAGAAGGGTAAAATAGAACTTTCATTAACTATAAGAGTTTTTTTTTTCTTTTTATCCCTTAAACTATGCAACTTTTCTCTACTTTGTCCCTGAACTATTAATTTGGCGATATCATCCCCTCAACTTTTACTCCGTTACCTATGTGATCCAATACATAATAGAAGTCAGAATTTGGATGGAAAAGTTCCTCACGTGCCTTTCACGTGCGATCCCAACCCAGGAGCCAGGGGCAAAATAGACAATCCATGTCTCACAAGCACCAACTACACATCTGTCTCCAAATGTGAAAAAAACCAGAGCAACCCAATCAATCTCTCTCTCTCTCTCTCATGGCTTCTTCTTCCTCTGACCCATAATATGCATAACCTGCCACGAAAAAAATAGAGTAAAGCAACCCAGATCTCTCTCTTTCTCTCTGGGAAAAGAAAGAGGAAAAAAAAAACTTTAAGGAAAGATTGGAGGAAAATTTTGTGTTAAAAAAAAAACCTTAATACCTGCTATTTTAAAAAAACTCAATCGGAAGGCCCCGTATATTTATATATATAAAAAACTTTCTATTTTTTTGTGGAACCAAACATAGATTTCAAACGAGCATAAGTGAAATACCTGTCAAGGGGATGATTTTGAAGCCATAGGACAAACAGGGGCCATAGGACAAACAGGGCACCTCCAATCTTGAACAGAGAGAGAGAGAGAGAGAGAGAGAGAGAGTACAACTACGAAGCATGGATTGTGGAAACAATTTTGTTGCAGAAATCAAAAAACTGATTTGGGAACAAAATCTTTCTCACCAACAAAAAAGTTGTAGCCCATGAAAGAACTCCAATCACATCCCAGTTTATGATGTAATCACGGAAAGTGCACTAAAAGTTCACTGAAATAAGCCTAAATTGCACTAAAACAGATTTTTGCTCCAGATCAATTCATCCATCCCGAACTAATGCACTCCTATGCTTGCCTTCCCAGTGAATCAACCGAAGATTTTGCGCCAAAACCCTTGCCTTCCCTTTGATTTTTGCTCCAGATCAAACCCTAACTCATTATCCAACCAGATGAGAGAGGGAGAGAACTGATAAGTAGCGGAGAGAGAGAGAGAGAGAGGTGAAAAAATGATGTAGCAGGAGAGGTAATATGTCGGTCTACCTGAATTGTCTATTTTGCCCTGGCTCCTGGGTTGGGATCCCATGTAAGAGGCACATGAGGTTCTTTTCCGTCCAAATTCTGACTTCTGTTATGTATTGGATCACATAGGTAACGGAGTAAGAGTTGAGGGGGTGAAATTGCCAAATTGATAGTTCAGGGACAAAGTAGAAAAAAGTTGCATAGTTTAGGGGATAAAAAGAAAAAAAACTCTAACTATAACCCTTTTGATTTGGAAATGGAATACTCTCTCCATTCCAAATTGGTTGTCCTGTTCGGTCTCCAATGCAATGTTTAAAATGTTAATATCTTTCAATCTATAATGAATTTTATGTGTAATATGAATCTTATATGATAAATCTCAATTAGTTTATTATAAAAAGTTTTTAAAATCTTCAAAATTATTGTAGATTGAAAGATATTAACAATTTAAAAATTACATTGGAGATCGAACATGACCATCAATTTGAAACGGAGGGATTAATAATTTTGGAATAACGAAAAGTGCTAAAATTGAAACTAAAAAGGGATATTATGAAATGATTTGGAGCAACGTGACAATTCTCAAAGAGTATTGAATAATTTCACAATACACTTATCCTTTCACAATCAAGAGTGACTTGAGTCACCCTTTCACCCATCACTGCACGTCAAGGGCTGTAAACGAGTCGAGCCGAGTTTTACCGTGCTCAAGCTTATTTATTAAGTTTTTAACGAACCCGAACCCGAACTCGAGCTTAATGAAAACTTAATGAGTCAAGCTCTAGCCGAATGGGCCTTGTCTTGACTCGAGCTCGAGTTTTTTATGAGCCTTAACGGACCAACGAAAAATGTATATATATCCTTGCATAGGCCTAATATAACAAAAAATATTTTGATTGTGAAGGTATATATATTTCATTTTCCTATACTCTATAAGAAAATAATCTTAATTTTAGAATAATAATAACATGTAAAATGTTTTCGTAAGGATTCTACATCAAGGTATCAAAATGCTAATGCTAATTCTAGTAATTAATATAAAAAGTCTACTAAGTCTTGGCTTGCGAGCCAACTCGAACCGAGCCTCTACTGGCTTGTGTTTGGCTTGATAACGAAACGAGCCTAAAATTTAAACTTGAACTTATTTATTAATGTCTCGAGTCGAGCTTGAACAAATTTTTACCGAGCTGAATCTCAAGCAGTTTTGTTTGTTTGTTTGTATCCCTATGTCTATATACCCTTTGCCGCCATTTTCCACTAGCCAGCTCACCTCTCTCTCTCTCCTTCTGACTTTCCATGATGAAGAGGAAACTCATCAATTGCTTAGCAGAAACAGATTAGAGTGAAAGCTGCGACACTGACACAATAGAAAGTTTGGTCTTCATAGCGGTAGTTGAAAACTTATCATCACTCGGAGTAATTATTTAGTAGGAGTAGTACTTTAGGACCATGCCCATGTGGTACTCTTCTAGATCCCTCAGAGTGTGTTCAACCAATAAATTAAGTTTTTATTTTTTAAATTAAAAGTGATATATTATAAAAAAATGATCTATCTTGTAAAACGTAAAATAAATATTTAAAAAATAAAAACCTTAAAAAATGGGACCTCAACAATCACATATTCTGATGAAATTCACAACTAAATATACAATTTATAAATTTTTATTGTAATGATTTGGAAAACCACGTGACACAGTTGTCAAAGAATATGGCATAATTTCACAATACAACTTGTCCTTTCAAAATCAGAGTGGCTTGAGTCACCCGTTCTCTCCCCTTTCACACATCAGTGTCTCACTGCATGTCTATGATACCCTTGGCCGCCATTTTTCACTAGCCAGCTCATCTCTCTCTCTCTCTCTCTCTCTCTCTCTCCTTCTCTTTCTCTATTTTCTAACTTTCCATGATGGAGATGAAACCCAAATGGCCAAATGCTTAATAGCAGGAACAGAGTAGAGAACGGAGATAGTAAAGAAGAAGCAAATGGCTACCGTTGGCGTTAATAGTAACGACGAGAGAAGGAGGAAAACGGAGGTAGCGAGGCAGCATATAGAAGAGATACGGAGTCGAAAATTCTCGATAGGGCAGAAATCCCTGAACCCATTAACTCAAGATCTCCACAACGCGGTTACCAGTCTCTCCAAAGAGCTCTACACCAAAGACGTTCACTTTCTAATGGAGCTCATCCAGGTTAAAGCTTGTTTTTTTACAATTTTTTCTTCATTTTCAAGCGTTATTTGGGTTCTTCAAAATGAAGAATCAACTGTGGTTCTCCATAAATGTGGAATCATTCGAAAGATTAGAGCGGCGTTCCTTAGAAGCTTGCTCTATTCGTTTGTCTGACATCTCCGGCCAGTTTGTCTTTTTAACATTTGGCATCAATCCAAGTTCTACAACCAACTATATGTCTTTGTGTAACCCAAGGGTTGGTCTGGTGGTCTTGGCCTGAGAGTTTGCTCCCACTTAAGATTTCAGATTCGATCCCCTGGCTAGCAACTCTTAGGGCAACCTCATCCCACACATAAGCGGTGAAAATGTGAAAAGGCTGTGGGAGCCGGGAGGGGCTGTAAGGATAAGTCAAGGTGCGCACCAGCTGATCCGGGACACCTTGCTTTACCGAAAAAGAAGAAATTTTTTTTTTTTGAAAGGCCAAAAAGAAAAAAAAAAACTACTTCATATCGTTGTGCTTTTCTTTTTATTTCTTTGAATGGATGCATCTTCCATATTATTGATCTGATTTTTGCGAAATTGGTACCAATGAAAAAAAATCCTGTAAATTGAGACTTATATGATACTACTACATGTTTTCCAAAGAAAACTGAAGAGGAAACAGGGGAGAAATGTTTGGAGGAAAATCGTAGACATATGAAGAATTGTGTTGGAGTTGGTGTGAATAGTTACACTATTGGTATTCATTTCTGCATCGGAATAAGCTGGAAATGATCTTATGAGTGATTGTGTTTGTTACTTGTGGTGGGTGTTTACGGCAGAATGCAGAAGACAATGAGTACCTTGCGGGAGTAGAACCCGCACTGGAGCTTGTTCTAACAAGGTCAGATATAACTGGGTTGGGTGCCTCTGCAACGCTGTTGGTGTTCAACAACGAGGTTGGTTTTTCTAAGGAGAACATTGACTCCCTTTGCAGCATTGGTAGATCCACTAAGAAGGGTCAGAGACACCAAGGCTTCATCGGGGAAAAAGGTATATTTGAAGTTCTAAACAAATAGTGAAACCTTTTTTTTTTTTGTCGTTTGCTACTTTCTCAAGTCTGTATCTCAAAACTAAACAATGTAGCAATTATTCCCATGTTATTACTATTGTAAGAAACCAGCTTGGTGAGCATGGTTATTGGAGTGATAAACCAACCAGTAGTTGTATGCATGCTATCTGTAAACTTCATCTTCCATTTACGCTACAAATCGAGCACTTTGTCCTACTTTTGCTACAATTTTCTGTGTGAGCACTTCTGTCATGCACCTAGTGTTATTTTTGCTCTAAGACTTGTCTTTGCATGTCTTCATCATTCAATTCCATGTTTGTATTTGCTTAATTGCTGATTGATGATGCTTAAGACTACTCTAATGGACATCCAATGTCACAATGATGTGAAAAACACTAGAGTTAAACTTTTATTGTTGTGACGAAGTTCCTCAACTGGTCAGATAGATCTAATTAATAGGTTCTTCCACATGTAAAAAACCGATTCTAGAAAACTATATAATGCTGTGATGAAAATAATTAGCTTTTGAAACTGTTAAATATTACAGTAGATGGTGGAGACTTGGCTGAACTTTATTGCTAAGCTTAACAAGCATTAGTACTCATCGACATGTAATATATATATTTGTGGTATCAGTGTTGCTGATCAAAATTGTGAGGATGATGATTTGGAGGAGCATGAATTAAATGTCTTAGGTAGATTTCAAGTGTAACCTTTCCTGAAACAAGTGAAGAGATTGAGTGAAACAGAAAAAAACAGAAGTACTCAAGTCACCTACTAATTACAGGCTTAAAAGAGAAATCTAGTGACAAGTGACAACGTATGCCAAATGATAGACTTTATGTTTGTCATTTACACCGTTAAACTACTACTTCATGTCCCTTTGATTTATCGTAATGAGCAGTATCTCTTAGTTATTAGTCCTCACAGCGATAGGTAAATGTGCATTTCTTCGTGTAGGAAATGCCTCCGAACTTGTGCTTTTGGGACTACCATGCTTATTTTTATGTAATTTAACGACACATGTAGATTTTAGTGCAATCCCAATGGCATAGGCAATGCCAACAGAGGTTCTTTTATGATGAAAGTTAGATCAGCTACTTTTTTTTTTTTTGAAAGTTAGACCAGCTACTTGTGCTTTTCTCAGACTAGGTATTTTCGTGGAACGTTTAGCAGATTTTTTCTTCTCGCTTTATCTGGCTTCTGACTAGATTATTGTTCAATTTACTGCTTATTCACTCTCATAACCCCCAGTTGCTCCTGCTATTTAGTTGTGTGACAGAATATAATGTATGCTTATGGCCTGTCAAAAGGAAGGGAAAACCTGCAAAACAAGAGATTACCAACAATGTGACTAAGGAGTCCAGCTATGGTACACAAATTTTTTTTGTGTATGGCACCCAAAAAGTCACTTTAGCGGTAAGTATTCCACATTGAGTGGTAAGTGTTTCATAAGAAGTGGTAAGTATCCCACATCGAGTGGTAAATGTAGAATTCTTACCACTCAATGTGGGATACTTTCCACTACATTTGAAATACTTACAACTCAGTGTGGAAGTATTTCATATGAAGTGGTGAGTATTCCACATTGAGTGATAAGTATTATACATCTGGAATACTTATAACTCAATGTGTAATACTTACCACTCCTTATGAAATAGTTACAACTCAATGTAGAATAATTACTACTGTTTGCTCCATATCTGTGATTTTCTATCACCCGTCGATTGGGTGACACGTGGCATCTCTCACCCGTCGATTGGGTGACACGTGACAGGGATATGATTGGAAAGGGAAAAGGTGAAAGGTGACTTGAATTTACCATGATAAAGTGTGGTTGAGTTTAATAACTTGATTAATATTGATAAAACTATGGTGAAGTTTTAAGGATCATTTGCCCGTCGATTGACCATTATTTAGCTTTTTCCTTTTGTTACTTGGGTTGTTCTCTCCGTCTATCAAGTGACAGGTGTTAAAAGGGAGTTCACTTGGTGATCCCACGATCAAAGGATCAGTTATTCGTGATCAAAGAGGCAGTTTTTCCAGAAGTGGATGCCTTACTATTCAGGAAAGTTATTTGCCAGGGCGTGAAAAGAGGTTCAATCGTCACCTTGGAGGGAAGATTCAAATTCAAAACTTAGAGGGGCCTCGATTTATGTTTGACAACGTGACAGTTTTTGGGACACACAAACAACGCCAACAGTTTCTTTTCTAGGAGTAGGAGTAACTGTTAAGTAAATTGTACTCCGTCGATTAGGTCATACCCTATCGATTTTGTACTTCTACTTGGAGATTCGATTAGCTCTGCTCTTTTACTTTGATCAATGAAATTCTTTTCTCTGTTGTAAAAAAAAACGGAAATAAGCGGGGAAGAGCAGAGCTTGAGTATTTTCTCTGGAAGTGGACAACTTTTTCTTATGAATGTTGGCGTGGAGAAAGTATGAAGGCTAGGGTTACCGGTAAATGGAAAGAATATGCCCCACTTACCTTCTTGCATGTATCTATACCACTCTCTGTCAGGGGACTAGACAAACATGAACATGTTGATTTATATAATGTACAACCGAAGCCAAACCACTTGAGCTTTTCAGTTGTGGAATTGGTTGTTGTCACTCATTGTTGTTAGTGTGTCGTACCTTGCAAAACATGGTAGGAGGTTTGGGACAACTACTTTTAAATTTATACTCTTTATATTTGTAGCATATACATTTTGACATTAATAAGAAGTTCCTAGCATAAGTAGCTGGTATGACTGTTTTTATATCCTGCATGTCGAACCAAAAAAAGATCTCTCGGCATCCACCAAAACCTTGCTATATGTTTTGGTATTATTGCAATTTTATTCTCCTTTTCCCAGTGTCAAACTTCATTAGAAGAGTCAAAATGTGCTTTTTGCCTTCTATAAGCATAGAACATTGTACAGAGAAATCATTGCAAATTGTTTGTGTTGAGAAATAAGAGGTGTGCCATGTGGTTACTTAATGGGTACGTACAATCAAATAGAATAACAAATTTGTTAACAAGTTTAGTTTGTACATTTTGTAGGTATCGGGTTCAAGAGTGTGTTTCTTGTCAGTGGGCAGCCACACATTTTTAGCAACGACTACCAAATTAGGTTCGATGAAGCTCCTAATCGCGATTGTGGTATTGGCTACATTGTCCCAGAGTGGGTCTCCACAATGCCAACTATTTCAGATCTACAAGTCATCTACGGGCCTATCAAAACCCTTCCAGCTACCACAATTATTCTCCCGCTAAAGTTAGAGAAACTGGAAACCGTGAAGAAACATCTCTCAGAGATCCACCCGGAAGTCCTCCTCTTTTTGCAAAAGATCAAGAGGTTGTCAGTACGCGAAAACAGGTGTTCATCTTTAGAGGATTCAGTTTCTGCAATTTCCATTTCCAGCGAGACTAATCTCATTTCCACGCAGAATCAAGGAACAGATACGCGCATTGTCCATCTTTCGGTTCAGGAGGGCTTAGACATGGGTGAGGCCACATGCCTCTATTACATTTATAGACAACGCTTCCCTGTGAAACCTGAGAATGTGGTGGATTCTAGAAAGGATTTAAATGAATGGGCTATATCTTTGGCTTTTGCATTTGGAGATAGACTAACGAGAGGGACTTCTTCTGTTGGTGTCTTTGCCTTCCTGCCTACTGCGATGGTGACTAACTTTCCCTTCATAGTGCATGCAGATTTCATTCTTTCATCTTCGAGAGAATCTATAATGTTGGATAACAAGTGGAATTTGGGAATTCTTGATTGTGTTCCTTCATCATTTGTTAATGCTCTTATGACTTCTATGAAGCTCACTCAAATGGCTGAAACTTTCCCCACGGCTCGCATGGTTGAATTCTTGCCTGTACGAGAGTCTCCTGTGAAACAATTCAATAGACTGAGAGAGTCCATTAGAATCGAGGTCAAGTCACAACGCATTGTTCCTTGTGAGTCATTCTTGACTGGGGAAATGGTTTTCTGTGAGCCGTTCGATGTAGTTCGGATCTTACCAGAATTCCGGAATATCTTGTCCAATATTAAGGGACTTGGGGTTTCTCTAAGTGGTATTTCCTACCGAGGAAAGTACGTCCTACACAACTCTGTGGATCACAGAAAATATGAAGAAACTTGGAATTTTCTTGGAGTGCCATCTGTGGAAGAAAGTTATGAATGGTATGGAAAATGCATTGAAACATGCAACCTCGTGTTGCGTGTACCCACGGATGTGTATGTGGAGCTTCTCTGTTTTCTTGCTGACAACTGGAAGTATTTTCCATTTAAGACTATGAGCAGAGTTACTCTTCTCAAATATGTTGCTTGGAATGGGCAGGTTTTCCCGTGTAGCTTATCACAAATTAAGCAGGGATCATTGAAGGTTCATCTTGTCTGGGGGGCTCGACGTCATTCCTGGCTAAACAAATGGAACGTAGAAATGGGGTGCCCAGGTGATATGTTTTTCTTGCCAGATGATACGGTTAGTACTATTGTTGGACACAAGAAGGAAATTATTGTGAAGAATTGGCTTGTGTCTAAGGCTAAAGGTTTGTTGGTCATTGACATTTATACATATTGTTCAAAACTGGCTGATATTGCTGGGAAAATCAAAGACCCAAAACTTCTAGTTGCACTGGCTCATCTTGTTTATCATTCTACTTTGTTAAAGTACATCAATTCGTATTTCGTCTCTCTTGTATTGCAGTCTATGCCGGTGGTTGATATGGCTGGGAATGTAAGCATGTGTAAAAGTCCTCTAGTGCCCGCTTCTAGAAGCACTTGGGTGAAACTCTTTGGTTCTAGCGATATACTTGCTAGAGAACTTGAGCTAGAAAACAAGAGAGCAGACTCAGCAGAGGGATATGGCTACTGTTCTAGTAAGTACGTAGAGTTGGGGGAGGTATATGCTGAAGCTGCTAATTTTGTTGGAAAATCTACGGCAGAAGGTGAACTATTGGACTTCCTTATTAAGCAGGGTAAGGCCACTGACTTGCCTAATATATTACCCCAGAATAGAGCATTAGATATTGCCTCCAATCAGCTAACTAGTGATCAAGCTCTGTTGCTATTGCAATGGATCCAGAATCTGAGAGCCAAGAAGTGCAGCGCCATCAAATATAAGATACCTGAGAGGTTCATTGGAAGTATAAGATGTGGGAAGTGGATGAAGACATATGCTGGCTTTAGTCCTCCGAGTTCTTGCTATCTTTATGATGGAACCGAGTCATCTACTCTCTTAGACATTGGGAAAGAGTTTGAGGTCTTGTCAGCTATTGATGAGAAGTATTATAATTACAGGATAAAATCATTTAAAGAGGAGCTGATGTTCGTTGGCGTAAAAATTGGGTCAGAAGATATCTACCTGCTCATTGTTAATCACCTCAAACCTCTTATCTCCTCTGCAATGAGTGCAAGCTTGGGAATTTCACTGCTAAGTTTTATCCGGTATTCAAATGATAATAATAAGCTGGATGTAGAATTTTTGAAATCCCTTCAAGATGGAAAATGGTTGAAATCAGACCGAGGTTTTGTTAATCCTCTCGGAGCCGTTTATCTGACTTCTGATATTGGAGAAGCTATTCAACATGTCACAGATCTGCAAATTGTTGATAAAACTTATTATCGTGACAAGCTAAGGGGTTTTGTAAACGAGCTGAAGTTGCTGGGTGTGGTAGTGAATCTGGAAGGCGTGTATAGACTAATTCCGGGACATTTCAAGTTTCCTGAAGATCTCTCAAAGTTGAATAAAGGTGCTGTTTTTCTATTACTGGAATGCATTCGGCGATTAGGGCCTGAATCTGATGGTTTGAAGGAGAAAATTGGGTGCCAACCTTGGATGAAAACTACTTTCGATTTTAAATGCCCCAAGGAATCCCTTCTTGCTGATGACAACTGGGGCCAGTTAGTTAAATTTCTTCCCCTAGCCAGCATCGATGAAGGCTATTATGGTAGCAGTATTAGGTCGTACAGGGCAGAATTAGAGGCAATTAGCGTGGCAGTAAATCTTGACCAAGTGTGTAATATGCTTATTACTAAAGTCAGGTTTCTCTTAGCCACAAGTGGTTTAACTGGTGACATTGTGATCTCTCTTCTGAATTGCATGAAGTGTATGAGAGAAAAAATGGCTCCACAATCAACCCGTCTAATGAGTTGCTTGTCGGGCCAGAAATGGTTAAAAACTTGTGACGGGTATAGATCTGCTCCGGATTCGTGTTTATTTGATTCAGAGTGGGGAACGGTTACTCAGTTTGTTGATCTTCCTCTAATAGACGATGCCTTCTATGGCAATTCGATCAGTTCATTCAAGAACGAACTGAAGATGCTGGGTGTGATGGTCAATATCAATGACGGAGCACGAGCTGTTGCAAAAGGTTTAGTGTTGCCCTTTGAGCCCGGGTCAGTAAGGGCAGATTGTGCATTCTCTTTACTGAACTGTGCCAGGTCACTTCGACAAAGTAGCAAGTCATCTGACCAGGCTTTACTTGACAATTTTCTCCTGGAACTGAAAGGAAGTAAATGGCTAAAAACCCACATGGGGTACAAAGCCCCAGAGGAGTCTCTTATTTTCGACTCCGAATGGAATTCCTACATAGAAGAACGAGATGGACCTTTCATTGATCAGGGCTTCTATGGGAATCTGAGTCCTCTTTACAAGGATGAACTTATAGCCATTGGTGTGAAAGCAGATACCAAGGAGGTTTGCACTAAAATTTTCAAGATTCTTACTTCTCACAAAGAAACTTCTGCTGTACTGAGACTCTACAGGTTTCTGCATCGACACATGAAAAGCTTGAATTCTGATGTCTGTTCCTATCGATTGTGGATTCCAGACCAAGAAGGAACCAAGGGAAAATGGGTAAGTAATTGTCTGTGCGTGCTCCATGACAGGGACAATTTGTTTGGCTCATTTTTGCATATTCTTGATAGATATTATGATGAGAATTTGTTATCTTTTCTGTCCAAAACTTTCGGAGTAGATTCATTTCCGACTGTTTTTCAATATGTTGATCTCTGGACCAAGTGGGTGACAAATAACAACTGTGTGTCTTCTGTGGAGTTACATTCATTTTGGGGATACATAGCAGAAAATTGGAGCGCAATTACTGAGAGGACTGTGAAGAAAGGCTTAACCATGCTACCAGCAATCACCATCTCCGGGGAAGTTCAGTTAGTGAATAGAGACGAAGTATTCATTCCAGATGATTTGAAACTCAAAAAGTTGTTTGGGGAAGCTAGTGAGAAGCCACTTTTTGTCTGGTTCCCCGAGAATGGCTTATCGTCCCTCACCAAACTTTATGAAATCTACAGAAGTTTTGGAGTACGGAAGATATCTGAAGTTGTTCAGTTCTCTGTGAATTCTGAACTTGAAAAGATGGGTGCGGAAAAAAGTCTTATCGGAAGGCCCTTGATTAGCATTGTATTGGCTTTCCTTTCACATCCTGTGATTAACGTGCCAGTGCAAGAAAGACACCGGATAGCGAAATCTCTGGTGGACATCTCAATATTTGGGACCGAAATCCCGTTGGTTGTCCAGTATTTCTTGAATTTGCCCTCCTCAAAGATTAGACTGCAAGTTGAAATGAGAAAACTGGTGCTTTGGGAGAAGAAATCGCAGAAATTGCTCGTTCACGAACCGAACTGGAATGGTGGAAGTGGAAACAGAAGTATGGACTTCACAACAGATTTTGCGAGAGCAATCTCGGAGGCGGTCCTACCGGATGCCAGTGGTCTTGTGGAGGAACTGTGTAAGATTATCAAGATGGGATGTGTTCTTGGTTTTGAGGAGGATAAGGTGGAGTCCTTGCTGTTGAGTGAAAATGTTGAACTGTTTCCAGTGGACACTAGCTTCCTTGAATGTGCATTCCCAGCTGCTAAGAACCAGGGTCTCAGCCAAGACCCGCCTTGTAGCCCGGAAACTCCAGTTCAGAAGAAGCGACGGCAGAACTGAAACTCACATGTAATTCCCTTGTGGAATACCGCAGTAATGGGTATATATGTTAGTGTGATGAAAAGCTAATGGTAGTTTTTTGTGGGTGGGAAATGGAATAGGTTAGAATGTGAAGACTTTTGAATCTGACTTTTTGTTGGTAATAGTGTCTGTAAAGCTAGGAGACCTTGTGAAGTCTGGATTTTTTGAGGCTTGCAATGATGTTGTGATGTGTTAAGTGTAAATATTACTTCTGCTTTGGCCTGTCCCACTTAAACATGTTCTTGCGAAAATTATGGTTCTAATTTGAACACCTGGGATTCAGGATAATGAAGTTATGCGCTTCTTGCTATGGATAGATTTGCAGGATAATGAAGTTTACTGCTATTCGCATTCCACCGTATGGTATTTCCTGGTTTGAGCCCCGTTGTGGGCGTTTGGGGGTTTCCCGAATGCACGATATACCTTGTCCTGTCTTTCTTTTTCTTGTCTCTACTTGCGAATTTTAGGGCTATGGATAGCTTCTGAAACCCTCTGTGACTAATCTACTAATTTCTCTAATCCCCACTTATGTATACCGGCTTGGGGAAAAAAAAAAAAAAAAAGGTGTGCAAGACTATTGAATCTAACTTCATGCTATGGATAGATTTGCAGGATAATGAGGTTTTGTGGGAATGTATACAGATTTGCAGCTTCTTGCTATTGATTTGTAGTATCATTAGAATTGCTGGTTGCACAACAAAACATGATGGCTTCCTGAACAACTGGGGGATGTTTATGGGATCGATGGGGTATTTGGGTTATCCGCCCAACCGATTCTCAGCAATTTTATGGACTTATTTTTGGTTTTAGTGATATTTAATTTGTTACTCCCTCTATCCTTAAATAAATGTCCGGCCTGCAAATCTAGATTTTTAAATAGATGCATTCTTTTCATTCAAAAAATTGGGGAGCGAAGGTATTTTTCTAAAATTTTTTGCACAAAAAAGTACATGTTTTTATAAGCCTAGTTTTTCGGTCCGGATATTTATTTAGAGACGGAGGGAGTAACATATTTTAGTTTTGGATGCGGGTGTTTGGGCACATGGTAGCGTTCTAAGACCACCGAATAATCTTTCCACATCTCCGGGCAGCCAATGTGGGCCCGTTTGTTCTAGGTTACAGTTCATATAATGTGCCATGGAATGGGCCTGCAGACAAGTCTGCCGTTCTTTGTTTGTCTTCTTCCTATCCGTTGGGTTTCTTGGGCTTGGGCTTCGGCATTTGGGCTGCTTGGATTGGTGGATTGACTAATGTTTAGGGAGTGGAAGAGAGAGAATTTTATCTAGGCAAAAAGCTTATTTCAAGAAATGCAGTAACATTTTAAATAGCTTGAATGTCAAATAGAAATGCCGTTGTAGGTTTTTATAGCCGTTGCTTTTGACATTATTGTAAAGAGTTAATATCAAAAACTAACACGCTCCTAATTAACCCATTGAGGTACTCATATATGTACTAACTGATGCAGAACAGAAATATGGAGAATATAAATTAATTACGCATTATTTTGAGTTTATTATTTTGTTAGGAAATTCCGTTTTAGTTGCCTCTTATTTTGGCAACCTTATATTTCTTTCTAGTATTTGATTTCTCAGTCAAAGTAGAATTTTTTATTTTTATTAATTTTTGTTAATTAATTGATTCTGCTTCCTTTTCGGACGAATCATTTAGGGTTAGAGTTTTTCCTATATAATAAGTTGTAAGCCTTCGGGCTAAAGGAGTTGTTTTATGATTGATTATGAAAATTTGAGATTTATCTCATTATTGTGTGTTCGTAGAGGGAGTACCTCTAGTTCATACTTATTCGTGATTGTC
>JAOTQK010000002.1:8498268-8510821 GCA_025642025.1 Rhododendron ferrugineum
TGCGGAGCACCATAGAGCTGCACCACACTAGATCATTAGTTATTCATATTAGGAAGGTTCCCTAATATATACCACTTTAACATCTCTCAACTATCCAATGTGGGACAAAGCTCACAAAGAGGAAAAACAAGCATTCTAAGGAAACAAGGAAATTTTACAAACGAAAACCATGACTCTTTTAGTTTGAAAATCTCTAACAGCCAACACAGAGAACAAATCACTGGCATTTCGGTTTCCGAGTTCGGGTACCATTGGCAATTCAATAACCGAACAATTATGAGAAAAACTGGCATTACTCGAGACACTAGAATGATAAGGATTCTTATAGTAGACAGTGTATCCACCGCAGTCTCTGTAACTGTCGTTGCCTCGAAAATACTCGTCTCGTTTCTTGTCAAGTTCAAGGCTTATGGTAGTGCATTTGAACAAGGTGAGACCAGGTGATATTGTGAAAGAAATATCGTAGAGTTTTGGGGGAAGAGTCGAGTTCAAGTAAAACCCGAAAACATCGCAACCGTTTGTCCTAATGAGGTTCCCTAGACGTGGGTCGTTAACCCTAACGGAATTTTCAGTGACATTGGTACTAATAAGGTCATAGTACAGTCCCTCCCCTCCCAAGTTGAGTTTTGGAACTGGGTCTTTGCAATTTGTCACATTGTAGAGCCCACATTGGGGATATGTGGAGTTGGACAGAGGGAATTTGATTTGGCCATGAGTTCCACAGTCGAAGGACTCTGGACATTTCCCAGAAGAGTGATGAAGAAACAGTAGGTGAAAGAGAAGCAAGAGTGCCAAAACAGAGGGAACACCCATTTTGGTTGCCCAGTTTAGCAAATATGGATTAACGAACAACCAACAAAGTGGAGAGGAAGAAAAAAGTTGTCTTCGTTCAAACAAGAAAAGGTAGTAACTCTCTTTCTTCTTATTCTTTTGTGAATTCTAGAGAAGAAATAGAGGGTGTTTCTCTGCTTGACTCGCAAGTCGACTCAAAAAAAAATCTGATCGAAAGGAAAAGGCAATTAGGGCCAGAGTCGCCAGACAAGTTGGTTCAATTGAAAGGGGCGGTGGGCCAAGAGACTCCTAGGGAGTTTGATGCTCATCGTCTTCATCGGGGGCTCTTCATTGACCCGGCACTCTAAAGACTTGACCCATTGATTCCTCTCTCTCTCTCTCCAACTTAAATGAAACCGTCAAAGGTGTCTATTGTGGAAAAACTTAGATTTGTTTAGAGGTGAATATTGAGAGAAATTTAGTGGTGAATATTGTGATGGAATTTGTTTTGTAAAAGGAAAAATGTGGAGAGAGCCAAAATTAATGGGGTCAATTGTCAAGGTCACACAAAATGACAAAATCAACTTGTTACTATGATTTTACAAACACCTAGAAGCCGAGGCACTCACAATGCATGTGCAAGTCAACTTTTCCAAACAATAAGCTCAAAATGTAGTACATGTTGGCAAATGGAATGGTTTCAGGGTCCATAATTTTTTTGATGATAAAATTAAATGGAGTATAATTGGTTGGCTGCCTCCCTACATCCATCATCGCGACCACCGCTACTGTTACGACTACGGGGTGTGTCACGCCTTCGATTTTCAACATAATTATACAATTCATTTCAAATAAGGATCCTCGCATAACATTAAAATTACCCAAATAGTTCCCACCTGTTTAATTTACAAACAAGTTCCCAGACTTAGATAATTACAACTGTGGCACCACGGCCCAAATTAGTTTAGGTACGAGTACGAAAACGTTTAAAGTATTACAAACTTCAATCAAAAGAGAATTCAAGAGTAACTAGTTATAAGATCATCTTTAACAAAATGTGATCTTTTCAAAGATGATGAGATAACTAATGATGTCAGCTTCCAAAAGTCTTTCACTGTCAAGCACACGATGTATGCAATCTATTGCCCGACATTTGAACCTGAAAAGAAAGATTAGGTTGAGCTACACTAGCCCAGTAGGAAAATCTTTACCAATCTTATATGCAAATATGATGACAAGGACAAGAGAAGGAAAATAAGAGGATATAGCTCAATGACGAAATGCAATCGACTTAAGGATGTGCCAAACATTCAAGATGATCGTTCTACGATATGCTATAATCACATTATGCCATAAGGTTCACAATACTCAAGCAAGTAACGACTTTGACACGACCCACTACCTCATGCCTCGACCATCTGTATTTTCACCCCTTGCGTTATAGTATAATACCACGAGGGTCGCCGCATAAAAGGACTTACATTATGGGTCTTGAGAACCCCGTACGTCTCCCAGAGATCTCCAACATGAGTCCAAGTAGCTCATTCTCCACTCACTCGTCAAATAGAAAACTTAAGAAACTTTCCGGGTCTTAGGGCCCCACATACCCACACGAAATCCGTTAGCACAAGTCACCATACACTACAATGATATCCTAAATTCTTAATTCAATACAACCAACATCGCCCTTAGAGTCACCACAGCTTTTCCCGGGTCTTTTCCCTAAGTCGAACTGGAAGAGAGTCACCGTGGCTTTACCCAGGTCTATTCTCAAATCCGCCGAGCAGTTGGGTCACCACGGCTTTACCCGGGTCTATTCCCTTTTTCACAACATAACAGGGTCACCATGACTTTACCCGAGTCTATCCCCTTATTCAACATTTACTCATAATACGAACAAAATGGTATGACTTCATAATGGCATCATAATTCTCATTTCTGTAACACATGATAGTCTGAGTTCAAGTATTTCAATACTAATTGTCTAACGTAAGGGTAAACCATCGAACTCATTCTTAAGATGTGGCAACTAACTACCCTCCACTCCTTTAGTCCTAACTTTTTGTATGCTTAACGTATCAACGTAATTTTAGTGGCAAATAAAAGATGACTTCAAAACCTCGAAATCGATATATCTTACGCTCGAATTGGATTTCAGACGAGGAAGTTATGGCCAGTCAAAGTTGGGGAAAAACCCAAAAAAATGACAGCAACAGCAGAAAACGAGGCAGCTGACACACTTTCACTCCTATGATCATAACTTTCTGTGTACCTAGAGTATTAAGGTGATTTTGGTGGCAAATGAAAGCTGACTTCAAGACCTTCGATTCGATACCAAGTTTGCATGAATCGGACATCGAACGAGAAAGTTACGGCCATTTGAAGTTGGGCTGAAAACCAGAAGACAAGCAGAATGTCCAGAGAGGAAAGGGGTATCGATACCCCATGTTTGGGTATCGATACCTGGCTCAAATTTTCCAGAAAATGAAGGGGTATCGATACCACGCAGTTCGGAGGCGATTTTCTGCAGTTTCGACAGACTTTCAAAGCAACAAAGAGGGACGAACAAGGCACGATCCTTGCACCAAATCAACATACATACACATAAAAGAAGTAAAGAAGTTCCTACCTCGCGACGATTACCAAGATCCAAGCTATTTGGACGAGCCCTAGCCTCCACAAACTTCAAAGCTTCGCTCCAAGCTTGACCCAAGGATTCCCAAGCCCAAGAACGCGAATGGAAGGTCGGAGGGAGGTTTATTCTTGAAGGTTTTGTGGAATGGAGTGGAGTTTTGAGTGAGGAGAAGAGAGAGAGAGAGAGATGAGCCGGTGGAGAGAGAGGGGGAGGGACGGATGAGAGAGAGTGGATGGGAGAAAATGATCTCCTACACACTATACACCCCTATTTATACTCCCATATCTTTATATCACACTCACACTCCCACTAGTTTCTATTATTTCACTTCAATCCTCAATTCAAACAATCACTTAATAAACTTTATTCTCCCATTAGGCATTTAACATATATTTCAAAAATTTAAAAAATTTCGGGTCTCTACACCATTGGTATCGATACTATTTTGCTAGGTATCGATACCTGTTGCTTATGGATAGTTTTTGCTGTTTTGTTTCATACTTCACCGTTTTGTCCTCCGATCACTTCTAACACTTTCAAAACACCTTTAAACCATCTCTAAGCTTGGTTGCTCGTCCTTTGATGATTCATTGATCGTTTCCATTCCTAAGACACTCGTAAAACGTAACTTTGGTAACGTTGTAGATGAAAAATATATCGTAAGGTTGTTTAGGAGTACTGTAGGCAATGCAGGGTGTCCTGATATTTGGTGGGTGTGAGCCGGTCTAGTGATCCGAAGGGTAACTTACTAACTCGTACCCTCATGATTCGTCTCGTTGAGTCTATTCGTCTCGCATCTTAAGTATCGATACAGGCGGGTCATATGTCATAGAGTTACTATGGGTTGGTAAGTTACTTAGAGTATGGTGACATACGTGGGGAATGATGTGTGTTTATTCATTAGCTAATGTTATGATGTGGTTAATTGTTTGAAATGCTTTGAGTTATGAATAATTAGTTGACATGCGGATGTAGTGAGATTGGACACTACGGGTATCACCATTCGGTAGAACGGCCGAAATGGTGAGATGACCGGGCCGAAAACGAATGGACGGTTATGTGATGTGCGTTTCCGCTAACCAGCGATATACAATATTATGAATAGACGGTTATGCGATGTGCGGTTCCGCTAAACAACGAATTATGATACATGGATTGATGTTTTTTATCGATGAAGGGACAAATGATTGATTCTATCAAGATCTTTTTTTTAAGAATGAATTTTGGTTTTGGAAAAAGGATTTTTATTAAAATCCTCCGGCATTCTTGAGCGAATCAACGGCTTCCGGTATTTGGGCACAAATCAACGGATTCCGGTATTCAAGCTTGAATCAACGGAGCTTGACTCGTATTGGACTCGTATGGAGAAGAAATTGGTTAATCAATAATGTGTAATCGAGATAGCTTGTAGTGTTTACACATGAAGTAAATGGAGTGGTTGAGAATCTGTCGTAGGTTATCCAGCTTGATGTGAGTTTTGTACAATTTCTAGTTAACATGTGCATCGGTAGGAATTCCGATAAGATGTTTAGAACATTGAAGTCGATGTCCACTTGTCTATAGTAGTAACTCTTCATTGCTCGTGTTCGCTCATTGAAATTCATCCATTTCTGGTGTATATTTCATCGCATTTTCATATAGTTTGTGTAAAGATTTCTCTACTGTGCTAGTGTAACTCAACCTATTATCATTTTCAAGTACAATTCAAAGAGTTGACGTGGTGTACTTGATGTGCATGCATGATCATGTTATTAAAAGGTATTCAAGAGGTGTATTTAGAAGAGTGACTATTGTAAACTGTAATATTATTTCCCATCGGATATTGGTATTTTGATAACTTGGAGTCTCGAGCCAGGATTGTAATATTTGGATTTAATTTGAGAAAAGGGAAAAAAATGTTATTTGGGTATTATCGGTATTCAGCGAGGATCGAGGGTGTGAAATTTACTTTCAAAAATTACTTTTAACTCTTTCTTTTTTTTAGTAATAAATAAATATGCAATAAATTTTTTGTTCTTACTATTTTTAAAAAATTACTTTCACCACCGTTTTTTAACTATTTACTAAATTGGGGCTAGGGTTTTGACGGTTGGTTGTGGGGTTGATTAGTGCTGTGGGGTTGAATTTCTATAAAATAAAAGAGGGAGAGGGAGAGAGAATGAGGGAAGGTAAAATTTGAAAGTAAAAAAAGAAGAGAGGGTTAAAGTTATTTTAGTAAATAGTAAAAAAATGGAATTAAAATAATTTTTTTTATAAATAGTAACGAAAAAAAGAACTTTATTGCCTATTTAATTACTACTAAAAATAGAAAGAGTTAAAAGTCATTTTTGAAAGTAAAAAGTGAAAAATGGAGGTTTACTCCATCCGTTACAAATTGAAGGAATTGGACGCGTGGGGTTTTTTTTGTTAACGGAATGGTAAGAACAAGTGTCTTTTTGTTATTAGTTAAAGTTCAAGTGTTTTTTTTAAAATTCCTGAAAGTTTAGGATTTTTTTTAAAATTTTCCCTTTCTAAAATTCATTTAGTTATAAATTTACGAAAGAAAATGATAATGCCAAAATTGTTTTTGTTTGTGTTAAAACTTTAGTGCATAAAAATTTTGTACCTTGCATATGGTATAAAACTTTTATATACTATAATTTTGACATAAACAAAAACAATCTCGGCAAATAGCAACACTCTTTACAAAATATTTCATGTATACGGGACTATTTCATAAATTCACGAAGACAAAAGAAGTGTGTTTCCATCACTTATTATTAGGAGAGTGCAGATGATCAACAATTCAGTTTCCTTTCGACCAAAGAAATACTTGTCGTATATAAAAATCTGGCCAACCTTGTCGGAAATCGGTTTAGGTACTGTTATGTCTGATTGCTCCTAGTTTCACCTCTCTCTCTCTCTCTCCCCACCCACCCCACCCCACCCCACCCCAGTCTTATGTTGTCCTCCTGAACCCATCCCCTCTCTCTCTCTCTCTCACACACACACACACACACGCACGCACACACACACACACAAACACATGCGTTGGTGAGTTCTGTAGATTTCTGGGGGGTCACATGATGGATTTCAGGGGACTGGATTTGGAGGGTTTCTCAAGCAACGGATCCACTCCTCAACCCGTTTTAGACCCAGATACCACCAAGCCAAACAGTAACGGATCTGGGTTTCTAAAGCAAGGCAGATCTGGGTCGGGTCAAGATGAATACTGGAGGGCCTCCAAAGTGGCCCGTGCTGTTGATTCTGAATCCCCCAAAACACTGTTTGGAACTTCTATGCTGATGAGATCTGACAGCGGCCAACAAGAACATCAGAACATGATCAGCTTCTCTTCCTCCAAATCAGAATCTCATTTCCTCGGTAAAAATGGTGGATTGGCTGAAAAGAGCTCTCAGAACACAGACTCAATATATTTTCAGCAAACACCTCATGCTTACGCTAGAAATGCAGGTAAAGTTAATTATGCCAAATTAGCATATGGGTTTTGGTTAGTTATTTTTTTTGTTTTGTTTTTTCCTCCCAAAATGATACTAAAAATTAGCAAATTAGGACAAAGTTGCATATGGGTTTTGTTTGGATTGGTGATCTTGATTAGTAGAGTGTGAGTAAGTGATTCTTTTTGTTTCTGCATCTGATTTGGGTAACTGATCGGATTTGGGTTAGTGTAATTTGCTGCAGATGGGTTTGTTGACAAGTTCTATGGCTTGAATTCTCTGTCGTGCATGGATAGGGTATTTTCCTGGCCATCTAATAAAGTTTCAGTTTGATTACAATTTGGGGCCAGTAAAATGAAAATGGAATCAAGTTTGGTCAAGAAAGTCGATGCTTTTTGTTATTGATTGTTTCTAACCAACAAATTGTGGATGACAATTTTTTGATTTTGTCCTCATTCAATTTTATTTTCGCAATTGTTAGTTTTGCTTACTTTTATCTATTATTGGTTCCTCTCGACGAGAGAAAATCGGAAAAATAAAAAATTATGACTTTTACACAAGTATTTTTGAAAATATCCAAGAAAAAGTCTAAAAAATTAACTTTTTGAGATTTTGCTTGGATATTTTTCAAAATATTTGTAGAAGTCATAATTTTTCACTTTTCCGATTCCTCTCGACGAGACGAACCAACATTACATAAAAGTTTGGCTCAAAACTAACAAACGCGATTTTTCTTTTAATAAAGACAAAACTAAGAAGTTGTGGTCCACAACTTGTTGATTAGCATGTCTTTGAAGAACTCTATAAAATCTCTTTTATCGTTTAGAAATTTGGGTCTTTGAAGAACTGGATGGAAACGAACAAATAGGGTAAGTAGGACGTCAAATGGACTTTTGGGTGGATTTTACCTGTCCCATCTATCTTTTCTTGCTGTCAAAGTCGAAAAATTAATGATTTTGTTGCTTCCTTTGGTGCTAAGTTGTTATTTCTTTCTTATCTGTTGAACCCGTTTCTAGTAGGTTGTTGAATCAACCAGGCTACGTGAAACCTGCTCGTATTTGTCTTACGCGAATGCATTATTAACACAGGACAAATTTTAAAACTTCATCAAGTTTTTGTACCAATCCATGAATAACTTACTGTTTGGCTTCATAAGCTTATGTTGTCTCTAAATAGAATCAGGATACCTGATTGACTTGTCATCGGCTAGATTAAAGCTCAATTGATGGACTGCATATGTTACAAAACATTTTTGAAGCTCGTTTGAGTTATTAAACCTAACTTGAACAACCAAGAACGGACTGAGAGGCGGACGAGTCCGGACGACTGCACTACTCAAGTTTCAAATTTCGTTAGGTAGTCTTTTCTCAAAAACTTCAAAATTATTACAGTTCACCCGCCCAACATTTTCTATAAAAACACTAACACCCGCCCATCCAAGAATTTTTTAAGAAATTCTATATTTATCTTCCTAAGATTGCATGCATCTGCAAAAAATATTAACACCAGGTTCAATATTTTACCTTTTGGAATGCATATGGATGCACAAAATTGTATTATGTATCTATTGTTATATGAGTTATGACTGTAGCTTTATAATTGTATAGATTGTCACAAATATCTACAATAGGTTTTTTGATTACCTTTTCTGTAATATGTATTGGCAGAAAATCGACATTACCTTTTATATGTGTCAACAAAAATACTGTTTGCCCACTCAACAATAAAATCTTGCGTCCATCCCTGTGCACAACCTGTTACTTGCATCAACTAGGCTTATTTGCGGACCTAGTTTCTAGAATTTGATACCCTGGGTTTTACACTATTTACTTCCTTTGTCACCACTTATTCTACTTAATAATTTCAATTATTATTTTCGTTTTCATTTCATTTTTCAGGTTCTGGTAATGGAGGCATGCGCGCCCCTCTTCTGGGGGCAAGGGGGCCATTTACTCCATCCCAGTGGGTTGAGCTCGAGCACCAGGCGTTGATCTACAAATACATGCTGGCAAATGTACCTGTTCCATCAAATTTGCTCATACCCCTCAAGATTTCCCTTAGCCCATTTGGGTTATCAGGGTTGTCATCCGGATCCTATCCCCCCAACTCCTGTAAGCATTTTACCTCCAGTGAAATTCTAACACCAGAAGATTATTGTTTCAATTGATCTGATATGCTGAAATCATTCCTTGACGGTGCTTGCTTGTATTCACATGGCTGTTTTTTTATGAAAATGAACTTGGTGTAGATGTGTAGTCATTCAGGCATCTAAACTTCTAACTGGAATTTAATGCACATCTTGCACATATACAGAACCCTCAACCAGAATGACTTGGCATGGTGGAATTTTAAAAATGAGATGATATGCCACCTCGATGGGGTTTTTTTTGGTATGACATGATTAGGTGGTGTTCTAGTTTGGGTTCTTTTTCTAAAAGTTTTTTTTCTTCAATTTTCAAACTCAAATATAATGAAAATGAAAAATAATTTTTTGATTTTTTTTGCACCGTATAAAAGATCTCAATGAAATCTATCAAACAAGATCCATATTGATAGAAAAGTTAATTGCGTAAACACATGATTTTTGAGCTTGAAATTACCATTCTTTTTCCTAAAGTTCTTTTTTTTGGAAACTGGAACTGCCTCTTAGACCAATATCCGTAACATAATTTCGCAAATCCTTAAGTACATCCGGCTGTATATCACTTTTTTTTGGGTCAATCGAAAAGAGAGATCATTACATCATGTATCAATTACAAAGTACAAACCACAGGGCACTACATTGATTGTGTGAGAGTCCACGAGATAACTAAGCCCAATAACTCAACCACTATAAACCCAACCCAATTATAAGCCCCCATTAGGGGGAGAAATAATCCCAACGGAAGAACACCCACACGCAGGTTGGAAGACTTGAACTCCTAACCTCCTAGTGAGTTGCAAGAGTCCTGACCAATTGAGCTAGCCCCAATTGGTTGGTTGTATATCTTTACTGACCTCTCATTTGTTGTTCAACTTTAAGAACCTCATGTCTACATAGTACATACCATTCTTTTCTTACTTGTATGACTTGCTTGCTATTCAATTTCAGAATAAATTGTGCATTTTTCCATATACAGTCTCAATTTCAATTGAACAAAATACAAGGCTTGGTTTTGTTTAGTCTCAAGTTTCGAATCCTCCATTGCATCTCCTTTTTGAAGCGTTTGCATTTGGTCTTTGTTTTGTTTTACCAGAGTAGAAACTAGAAACTTATCGTAGTCCAGGATTGCATGAATTAAAGTGTTTCTGGCCTTCTGATCTAGTCTACTTGTTTTGATGTCGAATTCACTTTCCTCCACAATTTAGCTAGTTTCTGTTATTCATTTTGTTTTGTGTTTTTTTCTGCCTTTTGTTTTTCTCTCTCTTTCTGGCCGATGCAGTTGGATGGGGTTCTTTCCATCTAGGTTACTCTGGCAACACTGATCCAGAACCTGGGAGGTGTCGCCGAACGGATGGAAAGAAATGGCGCTGTTCAAGAGATACTGTTGCCGATCAGAAGTACTGTGAAAGGCACCTAAATAGGAACCGCCATCGTTCAAGAAAGCCTGTGGAAGGCCAAACTGGCCAAGCTGTCTCTGGATCCTCTCCAAAGGTGGCACCGATTTCTTGTTCCACTTCAACATCAAATAGCATCGATATCACGCAACACCAATTCAAGGGCTTACATTCTGGTGGTAACAAACCTTCTGCAGATGTTCTTGTCAACAGGTAAAGGATTTGTGTTTTTCGGTCAGATCTTTTTAGTATTTACTTTGCATTGTTAATTTTGAGTTTCTTAGGATCAAAACCAATGTTACCAATGTCACACGTCCTAAAGTTTTGTTCTATTTCTGTAGGTTTTAATAAATCACCTTAAAAAATTACTTTTTCCCTCATCGTCTCTCGTAAAAGCTCTATTTTTCTAGATTTCTTGCTTGTTACATTTGATTGGAAATATTTGTTTCTCACAAGGAAACGTTAGGAAAATAAGTAGGAATTTTTTAGGGGTCTTTTGGATCACTAAATTCACCATTTCGGAGTTAAAGTCTACCATTTTTATGACATGCATTCCAAAACTTACTAGAGTATTTGCGTGTTCTGGTGACGGTAATTAACTAATAATTGTTGTTTCAAACTGAATCAATGTGCATACTTCTATTCAGAGTAGACCCAATTGTTTCATCTTTATTTTGGTAGCCTTAGCAATTCTAGAGTTGAAATTCCTTTGGAGGAGGGCTTTAAGCATTGTGCATCCCTTGTCCTGTTTCTAAGGATTAAGGTCTTTTAGGTAGAAATTATTAGTATTATTTTTTTTGCTTAGCAAATTATTAGTGTTTCTGCACATCTCTCGTTTGCTACTTGTGCCTTTTAAATCTTTTACTTTCCCTTTCCGTACCACACAGCCACTTTAGTCTTCATACTAGTTCTTACTTGAGTGTTTCACTGACAATGATAATGTATGCAACAGAATGCAAGATCCTAAAGGCATCTCTATGCCCCCTTCTACGACCAACCTGAAGTCTAAAGAGTACCCATTCTCCATTCCAAAGCAACATATCCCAAATGAAGAATCCTCGGGCTTTGGACTCGTCTCTTCTGATTCCCTTCTCAATCCTTCACAAGAGACCTCCTACGTGAATTCAAGACACTATAACCCTATCCTTGATTTCAACGACCATAAATCCGATGGCCAACATTCACTTCGTCATTTCACTGATGACTGGCCTAAGGACCAATCCAATCGTGGCTCCATCGCCTGGCCTGAAGAACTTAAATCTGACTGGACCCAACTCTCAATGTCTATTCCTATGGCCGCCTCAGATTTCTCATCAACCTCATCCCTATCCCCTCAAGAGAAAATCTCCCCCTCACCGTTAAGTCTATCTCATGAGCTTGACCCAAGGCAAATGGGTTTGATGGTGAATAAAAACCTTAATGAATCAACCGAAAAGCAAACAAACTGGATACCTGTATCTTGGGGAAGTGCAATGGGGGGACCATTGGGAGAGGTTTTGAACCTCAAAACTGGAGTACCGAATGGCAGCCCGCAACTGGGATCTTCTCCTACGGGGGTATTGCATAAGACAACTTTTGTTTCGCTTTCAAATAGTAGTTCAGGGAAGAGCAGTCCCAGAGCTGACAACATGCAAACAAATGAAACTAGTGCTCTTGGTGGTCATATGATTGGTTCAATTCTTGCAAGTCCGTTCACAATTCCATCCGTATAATGAGCTGATATGATGGAGAAAAAGACGATGGTGGGAGATGAAACGCAATGACTTTTCAGCATCGTTGGTAAAATGAGTCCAAGTGGGGGTTAGAACATCTCAATGAAACTCAAAATCTCTCTCAATTTCCCTTTAGCTATGTTCTGCCGAAGTTTTCAAGGTGGGATTGGCTGATTTTCATGAATTGATATTGGCTATTTTATCTTTATGTGTGCCCTATATATGTTATCTTTAGTATCGATACAGTTCATTAGGATTATGATTCATTATTTCTCTTCTTTCCTCCGGTATGCTTAATCCGACTCTACTTCGGTAACACTGTACTAGCTGAAACTAAGCTTTTCCTTTGGAATTACATAGGAAATGGCTTTTCCAGTGTTGCATTCGAGATTCAATTTGGTAGCAATGGGCTTTTCTCTTGACTAATGTTCCAGATATCATACTGGAATTTTCATTTCATT
>JAOTQK010000002.1:8524122-8538447 GCA_025642025.1 Rhododendron ferrugineum
CAAATTCTATATTTTCCTTAAATTTCCAACGTTAAATAATCCTTTAAATATTTTTCTGAAATTACGGGTCCTTACATGCTAGCTACTCAAAAGCTGCATGCCTAGCTATAATTGATGAAATTGTGTTGAAAGGTATATAGGTGATCAGAAAGTCTTCGCGCTCCTGCTCAACGTTCATGACTGCTCTCAATCTTACCGTTCAAAAGTGTTTTGGACAGTCTGAATTTTAAAAAAACTCTACTCTTACATGGAAGAGTTTTTTTAAAATCCGAACCATTGACTACCAAAACGGACGGTACTATGAAGTTGAGCGATGAAACAGAGCGATGGGCGTAGCACCGCTGGTATGTGATAACTTACAAAAATTAAATCAAAAAGTCTGACCTAATGTTATGTGTCTTGTGTCTAATAGTTTAGATGAGTGTATATAACTGCTTCATTAATGGAGATGTCATCATCCGTGCAAAAATTAAAGTATTGAAAGCTAAATGCATGGGTATCTTGAGATGTAGGGAAACAATGAACAATTTTTTAGAAGTTATTAATTAAGTTACAAGAGTTCAAGCGAACCCCTGAGTTCTAAAAAATTACTAAAATTTGGTAATTTTTATATGTAATTTGATTGTTCTTTAGCATTGTTTGTTCTGAATCATTAGTGCGAAGTAAAAATAATTAAAATTTACTTAAATTTGCAAGTAAATTTAAGAGACAAAATGGTCTTCTTCAAACGATCTCAAAAAGGAATCCTTGCTAGTTCCTTTGAGGGACAAAACGGTCTTCTTTAAACTGTTTGTGGACCCTTTTTGGGTCCGCTTTGATGTTATCGACCAGGTGTAAGAAATAAACAACGTTAATCATCAATTTGAGCCTGGGAATGGCCTACTAAGGATTGAATAGAACCGTCAAGTCCGTTAAAGACGTTGAAGAGAATCATATATATTCCTACTTGATTGTTAGATTTCCTTGAAACTTCCATGACAAAGTTCCAAACAATCTCGTCTTTGAAAACAAAAACACAAACAAGAAGAAAGAATGCTTATTAGGGAAATAGTAATAGTGTTAAGAATGCTTAGGGAAGTAGGAGCAGCTAGCTAGCTAGCTAGGCCCTTTGCTGTTTCTTTGCTCATAATTTGGGCAATTTAATGGGATCAACCACCTAGCTAGTTTGATTTCAGTTAAAGAGAAACGTCAGACCGATCGATTCACATGCAGGTCCATGTCGTCAATGGAGGTAGTTGAGAGTTGAGTGATAGGAATATTTATATCCGTGGTGTTACGGGTATCGAAAAAGTACTTCATATCGAAAGATCTAGTCTAAACTCATAATAGACGTGAGTCCAAATGAATAAACACATAACACACGAAAGATAATCAAGAACATAAAACAAGAACGAAAGACATAGGGATCGACTGTGTAGTTGAGTACATCCACGGCTCATACTAGTGTACACTATGTACCGAGTGTAAATAGTATACTAGTTACCGTAATAACCTTGTCTAGGTCTTTGTTTAATTAGTTAGCAAAACACGGCCCAGATCGAATCAGGCATCATAAGCCCAACACACACATGATGACCTAGACATTAGCTGTACCTGATCAATGTGTGATGGCTAATTGGAGTATAGACTCGTTGCACTACTTATAAAACATTGTCTTTTATGTATCTTTTCCAGAGTTGGATGCGATCTAGTTTAGGCAGTTTATGAGACGTTTTCAGGTCCAATTTGGTGATCAAAATTGTTTTCAGTTTTGAAACTAATCGAAAACATCAATCATGTTAAAAATTACGTTGAGCGGAACGCGGTTGGGTTGTGCTTCCAATTACTCTGAAGCTCCCTCAACTCTTTCCCACCCCACCCCACCCCAACCCACCTCCAATTATCTTTTATACTCTACATTTTAGAAACTGAAAGATAAACTAAAAATGTAGAAAGTATAAATGGCAGTGGTTTTAGATTCTCCTTCACATCAATCTAAGAAAGTATCATGTTAGAGAACGTGATGCAATTTGACATGCTTATATTCATGCGTGAATAGAAAGTGGCCATGTTTCTTCAACAATCAAATTTCAATGTTAAAGTTTTGGCATTCCCCTATTGTTAACTATGGCTCTGTCCCTGTAGAGAAGAGGTTTCAAATTCTTAAAGAAACATGAGAAACCCGTAGATAAGAGGTTTCAAATTCTTAAGAAACATGAGAAGCTAGACCTCCGTTCTCAGAAGGCACATGGTGAAGTAAATGGAAATTTCAGTGGACTAAATTGAAATCATCTACTGTAGTTACCAATAGAAACGATATAAAAAAAAAAATCACAATTATGAAAGAACTTTATTTGGCCAAAAAAAATTACAGTAGTAAATTGCTTCAGCAATGCAATCTGAACTTCTTTTCCAACCGGATAAAAAGAAAAGAAAAAATCTTTTCCAACTTCACTCTATCCAAATACTGAAGAGCGTCGCAGTGCCATAGCAATTTATTGTGTTTGTTAAGTTTGCCCTACCTTATTTTAATTATTATTATTTTTGGTTTCGTGAACCTTTGTTAATTTTACATCAAATTAATCTAGAATATTTATTCTTCTTGACCAAAAAAAATTGAAAGTGAAAAATTATTATAAAGAACTTAAAGTTAAGTAAAGAAAAAATATTCAAAATAGGAGTAGTTATTTTTGCAACTTTTTTCAAGTTTAAACTCAAGCCGTAATGAGCTCTTAGCTCAGTTGGTACGTCTCCCTCAGTGGAGGCATGGTTCGAGCCCCGCGATGAGCGGTTTGGAGTTCAGGGCCATGGACAGCTTCTGAACCTCCTGTGAACTAACATACTAAAACCCCGCTAGCCTCCGCTGATTTATACAATCTTGGCAAAAACAAAAAAAAAACTCAAGCCGTCACTCTATGAATTAAGCAAAAAAATTACAGTGGAAAAACAAGAGGGTTAAAATACTGTGTTTCATACATCAAAACTAGCAAAGCTAATAGACTACATATGAATGACCAAAAACTACACAACGGAAAACAAGAGGTTAAAATATTGAGTTCCATACACAGAACCTAGCGAATCTCGTAGACTATATACCTGGAGTTTGCGGTTGAGATGCGGCGATTGCTTCATTTTGAGCAGAAACAGTTCCCGCAATTCCAACTGCTTCACCTTCACTACGCCGCGACTGGTCTGAATCTTGATCTGGGAAAACTTCCAATTGCAAATCTGGAGCAAAATTATTAACATTTAACCAAGTCAGTTCCCACAGGCTATCTCCGCCAAGGGCGCCCCTCTGCACGAGAACCCCCTTGCTCTTCATGACAAGCAAGGTGTTTTTGAGAAGCTCGGGGACAAGTTCCTGAAGCTTCTCGCTCTTCTTCCCTCTGACTTTCACCTTCATGTATTTCTCCATACGACTGAGCACCCCCAGCCATAATTTGCAAAACGTGTTTAGTTGCGATAGCTCTTTGACTAGCTGCAAAAACACTTTAGAGAGAAGCTGCAATGCGGAGACTAGGGTCCCTTCCATGTACCGGTAGTCTTTTTGGGAGTGTCCCTGGGAAATCTCTACCAAATCATCAAGCATTGTGAATATGACCAGTTCAAAACACTGAAACCACAAAGTCTGGGGTACGTTCACTTCGTCCACTCCCGTCAAGCACGTTTGCAACGATAAGAGCGCATGGTTCCGAATTTCCTCCCTCTGGTCCAAACAAACTTTTCTTAATCCTTGCACTAGCCTCAGCCACATCTCTCCTATATCCTGCGACATTTTCACAGCCTCTGCTTCTTCTCCCAAAGAATCCTTGGTTTCTTGGGCCCACCGCGCCAAACAAGCAACAGAGCCCGCCATGAGATCGAGCGAGCGCACAGACTGGTCTGCCTGTCCAACACGGGACTCGGCAAACTGCCTCGCTGCGTCAGCGCAGAGGACGTAATTGGCTGGCGACAAGTGGGCCCCATCAGCCATCACAAACGACAGGGCATCAAATCCAGCATCGGAAGCATCCGGGTGACGTGCCGTGATGGAGAGCAAGGACGTGATCGTCCGCCACCCCGTCGGCGAACGGATATGAGCGGCATTTGCCTTCACGAGACGACTGTCATGAAGAAAAAGAAACAATGCAATCAAAAACACGAAGGTTACAACATTGGGTTCTACACATCAACAAGCAAAGCTAAGAACATCTCCAACATGCTACACAAATGAGATGTGTTGGCTATTTTCGCCAGCATAAGCAAATTTTGTGCCCCAACAGGCTAACCATTGGCATTTACCTATATTTATTTTGACTGGCCAAATATTGCCCGCCATAAGAGGCGAGGAAAATTTTGTTAACCCGTCGGAAAGTGCCACATCATTGGCCATCCCCCCAAATATCATGCATTGGTGCATCTTGTTGTATACTTTAACTATGAAAAATGCCTAGTAGTGTTGAAACGCATAAATAAAAAAGTGGTTGGCCAAAATAAATATTTTTCTCTTTATGTAATTTGACTGCGCAAATCACCTATTAGTGCTTGAGATGTTCTAATACACCACATATAAAGGATGCACTTCACTCCACCAGATAGAATGTGTCAATATTTCCTCTTTTGGATAATGAGTGACAAAAACAGAGTCAAATCCTTCCTAAAAATAGTGAATATTTCAAAAGTTGAAAAGAAAAATTTAAACATCAAACCAGATATAACGCGCATAAATTTTCATCGAAGGAAAGATGAAATATAGCCCCAGGCAAAGTGTATTAACAAACTAACAAACCTGACTTCCTGTGTGATTTGCAAGCAGTACGTATCAGCAACACGGGGATCCAACTTCTGAACCAGTTGTAGTGACCGCAAGAGTTCATCAGCCAGGTTCTCCTTATAGGGCAGCAGTCGCTGGCAAATCCGGAGGAGACCAAAAACAGCTTTCTCAACTAAGGCAGAAGGCGTCATTGCTGAGTGGACAATGTTAGATATATGCTCATAGACACCCTGCCAGAGAAGCACAATCCTATCCCTGTTGTTTAGGGTAATAGCAATCAACAATTCCAAGCAGAAAACTGCAGTGTCTTCATCCTCAGGAGAACTATTCCCCTTCTGGGGTCGCCCTGCGGCCCAAATAAGGGCCTTTGCAAGCTGTAATAAAGAATCTGCTTGTAAAAACTTACTCTCCGTGAAAATACTGTCGATGTGGCATGTCTGAATGGTCTGAAGTGTGCGTTGATGAGCAGCGAGTTGTTGTTCAGTGGGTTGTGATCTTGGCTCCTCTGTGTCTAGAGATAAGAGCTGACTGAACCGACCCATGAGTCCAGAAGATCTCTTCGGAGTACCTGTGGACAAGGATCAAAATTTCGGTGTGGCATGTTATTTCTGTTAGCTTGCAAAAGGAAACATCTCGGAAACATTCGCAAAATGAAGTCAGAGTACAGTAAAGTCAGAGTACAGTAGATGTCAAAAGAATTTTGGAGTGTATAATCACTCTTCACTCCATGTAATATTAACCCGTGTCTAAAGTAACTACCAAGTCCCTACCAATGACCTCTATAAAGATCCAACCGACTCCTCCAAAAAAAAAAAAATCCTTTTAAAAAGCTTCAAATAGGGTACATATCGTTCAGTAAGTTAAGGGCAGAAAAGAGCAATTAGTAAGTTTCAATTGCTCAATCAAATATTAGGCAGGAAAAACAAACACAACAAAGAGAAATTTCAACCATTCCATGCAAGAATTTAAAAAAAAAAAAAAAAAACATACTTTTTTCTCAACCTTCTGAGCAACAAATAAGAACGATGGGTGTTAGCCTTTATATATATGGGGTATCCAAATGCTGCAAACACTTAATTCCTGAACAAAGATGGTAAGGCAAGAAGCATTACAATGTCCTAACATCCACTCTTGCAGTATATTCAGTAGAATGGTCGAGAACCACCAGAAACACATCATAACACCATGTTCATCTCTGGTATCTCACCAACAAAATAATTTTTTTTCCCAAAACAAAAACAAAAGTAACCATTTCAGCAAGCAACTTAAATTTTGTTGGTGGACCATATGCGGAAGCCACATTGTCAAGGACAACTAATCAACTAAAATATACTCCAACCACCAGAATTGGACTTTCGGTTTTTGACCGTAAGTTCATAGCATATATATCCCCAACACCAATACCTTCAGTTCAACTAACAAAAATACAGATTCTATATTTGCACTTTGCATAGTTTGGATACGACACTTAGTAGGAGGACCCATCACAGCACGGCGTCAACAACTGACTGTTTTGCATGCACCGGCTTAATTTCTTGGAGCTTACCACTTAACGAACTTTGTACTTTTTAAGCTGACCGAAGATATAGGCAAACTTGGACATGACAGTGAAAGCAATGGGAGTAGGCTAATAAAAGTGGTTTCCAAGAACAAATCTTCCACCATAGCTATATTTCGTACGATGACTAAACCAAGAACATGGATGAGGAAAAAACAAAAAAACGAAAGCCCCATATCCAATAGACAAAAATACTACCATCTCATTCAATTTAGTCAAAAGAATGTTCACACATATCAAACTTATAGAGTACAAAACCGCAGAAGTTCCTATCAACACTTCCAATGGTACCACTCTACCCTTCATGACAAATATGATAAATACATGTGTGGAGAAGGACAACTGAAAACCCCATACATTTGCCGCGACTTATTCCTCAAAAGAAGATTTGTTCTTTTCTCTTTGGGAAAAGGAAAATTCAGTAATGTAGGAATGGACTCGCCGTACAGTAGTTCTTTAGCTGATAAAAATTACCTACCACATGTAGTTGTAAGATATTACCAACATAATTTCTTTTCTGAGAGACCATCTTTAATTTAATCAATGAAGTTCATATGTTGAGCAAAAGAAGAAAATATCAAAAAAGACTCCTGCATCAAAATATCACATCTCCATTTCGTCATCCTTATAAGTATCATTTTGTGAAAATTATGAGAGATTTCCTCCATTTCGAAGAATAAACCCACTCTATAGTAGTATTTAGTGAGGTCTTGTTTTCACACCAGCCCTCACATTCTAGTTCTACCACAAATGTTGTCATCTCAGCTCTGTAAATGCAATAGGATGAGGGTTGCTGGATGAATTAAAGAAGAATACTTATTGAGGGGACTTTAGCTATTCACCAGTATATGGAGCAGTACATTATGCTACTATGCTTATCAAAAAGGGCCTAAAAAGTTGTTTGAAAAGGATCAACATCAGCTTATCATCACATGGGAGTTTCGACGACTAAAAGAAAAAGGCTATAAAATTACGCATTCTTGAGCAAAAGAATGCTTCCAAAGAATAGGACAATGCACAAATTTTATAATGAAAATCAAACCTCATAAAAGCATTCCACAAAAATTAATTGATGATAAATAACCGAAACAAAGAAAGCAATTGCACATCCTTGCTTCCCTTCTACATTTTCCTAAATTGCTGGTTGTAGAACCATGGTTGTAAAAGGCACGCCTAGGCGCAAGGCTCACTCTTGGTGCCTAGGGTGCAGCTGAAACGACTTGAAAAAGTTATGCCCTAGGCGACCAAGGCACCCCCCTTTGAAAAAGGCGCAAGGCGCGGGAATCATGAGCCTCTTCCAACTAATGTCTTAGCCTAAGGGCTAAACGATCCTCACACACAAGTACTCCACGTCGATCTCTCATCTCTAATTGAATGATTGAACCAACAATCTCTCTCGACTTTTGTTCCAAATATTGAATTATTGTATTTTATTGAATTTAGAGCTTTAGTTCTTCTCTATGCAAGAAATGTTGACTATTTGGCATTTCGTAGATGATTTTGTTGATCTTTTACATGGTACGCTTTCTAAACTTCATTGTCTTGGTGGTTATTATCAAAAAATTAGTGTATGCTAGTTTTGCTATTATTTCTCGCCTAAGTTTGCCTCAGTTCAATAAGGTCCGTGCCTCCCGCCTAGACCCCAACAAACCTTTGTGCCTCAGTGCACCTCTCGCCCTTAATAAGTATGAGTATAACCTCAACCCTAGAAACATGGCTATCATTAGGACAAAAATGCTTCATTGGGAACTGCTTATGTAATCAACAAATTGTGGTTATACGGAGAATAGAAGGTAACCAAAGCAGTGACTTTTTTACCACTTGGTTTCATATACTTTCCAATAATGAGTTAATGGTAACTATCTATCATGAAGTAATTGGATGTCAAATCACTTCGTATTCTGCTGGACCCCATAAAGGAACTGATTGAACTACCCTTCAAACAGGGAAAAAACTGTGGAAAATCGGCTACTAGGTGGATTAGCCTAGTGGGTTTGGAAGAAAAAAAGTATTCCAACTCAAGCAGGCAAATGATTTTCTCTCTTCTTGACATGGTGCATATCTTGCTAGAAGGACACCAGCAACAGCCGCGGCGACCAAAAATTGACATGTTACAAATGTGAAATGTTTTGTTGTGGGATACTTAAATTGCGGGGACATCGTCCTCAAACAGAAGAAACTGAAGCGTAAAATTCAAACTAAGCATAAAACCTTTTTCCAATTTGAGGGCATAAACATTTTAAACTGAAGAGAACCCAATTGAAATAGAATTAAGATAAAGCCACACAAAAATAACACAGTGTGTGACGGTTGGATACTTTCTTAGATGTCAGAACGACTCAATGTTTGGGTTCGTTTCTTAGCATTTTGACACGTTTCCATGATTCTTCGTAGGAGTTTGTGTCAGTAGAAATAAGAACTTAAGATTTTCATTAATGTCTAACTTTGGACTCCTAGGAAACAGGATCTATCTTTTTGGTCATTTTTATAGAAAAGAAACGAACTTGTGTCCTTACCTGCGGACGGCATGTGAGCTGAAGATAAAGAACTGGCAGCAGGCTTCCCATGTCCAGGCTCAGAAGATGAGATATCCAAATCGTCAGCTGCATCGCTGGCAACACGAGCGGGAAGAAGACCTAGCTTGTGCAATTTTAAAATGCAATCCAAGATATTTCTCCACCCCGTGCGGATGAAATCTCCATACCTATTTGCAATATCAAAGATAGCAACAGTTGCTTTCCTGGCTTTTGTGTCGTCTCCAAAGGCCAGAACTGGTTCCTCCACAGAAGATGGGTTTAACAGGGTTGTAAACTTGCAGAGGGACACAACTAGATCGTCCAAAACATCTTCCAAATGGTGGCATGCTGAAATTTTCGCAACAGCCTGGAATCCGTCGATGCAGGTTTGGTATACATCTTCATTCTCCGCATGATCGAATACCACGGAGATAGCTGCGATGGTGGGACCCGACATAATGGCGAACATGTCATGGTCGAGGTGCGATTTGGAATCAGACACGATGAACGTAGCGGTTTTCTTGGATTTGTGCATTAAATCGATCCAACGGCTTGGGGTCATTTCGGGAAATCCAGCGCCTTGTTCTGGGGTTGTACGAATCTCATTTTTGCAGATTGAGTGGTACAATTCTGTCAGAAAATCTCTAGGAAGGTCATTTCCACCGTTGATATGGCGGTTATTCCGGATGAAATCTTCCTCAGTCATCTTTTTCTTCACTTGTACATTGTGCTGATCTGTGTTGAGCATTATTAATGAATAGGACAAAAGAAGAGCAGCATCCTTGTTAGCAAGAATTTGTGGTGATTGCTCATAGTATCTCTCTGAGAATGCCTCCAGTACCCTTTGTATCTTTTGCGACTCTCCCGGAAGTCGGAACGTTTCCAAAAACAGCCGCAACGCGGTATCCAGATTCATGTCTTGGAAATCAAAAGTCCCAGCGAATTCGTGAAGAACTTGAACACAAAATTCGTCATGATTTCCTAGAAAATCGCCAACAAGATTCTTGTCCAACCCGGCAGTATACCTAAAAAAGCAGGCGACACTTTGGGGATCGAGTTTTTCAGGCAAGAGATGTGTCCCCTGAAGAAACTCTAGTCCCTTTTTAGGGTCCCTATTGAAGTGATCTGCTCCAATCATTAACCGTCTTTTGATGTATTTCCTCCTTCGCACAAAAGGAACCCAATGGTCGTGATCGCTATAATTATCACACTTAACCATCCAAAAGGGTGTATACTCCTCAAGATTCACAGAGGCCCGTTCCGTAGTGTCCAATCCATTGCTTATCCTCTCAGCCATTCCCTGAATTACAGCAATAAGGCCATCTAAAGCCAGAATATGCATTGAAGATAAAGGGCAGTTCACCGGAAATGCACTCTTCGACAACAAATTAGCTAGCTCTTCGAAAATATTACTGCATGTTATGTCGCAATCCAAGTTAGCATACATCTCGACCATAAATGTTTTCTGCCGGCAGAAATCCACAAGAGCCTCCATTGCAGCCTCCTGCTGCTGGTATGAAGCCCCATATCTGCTTTGAGCAAGCCTCAAAATCACACAAGAAAAGAAAGCCTCCAGCTGTAATTTCAGTTCCGTGCGCAAATTATGAAACAGATTGAGAACAACGCTACACACCATTGAAAGTATAAGTGGACTCATCGACAAGCCAAATTGCATCAGGTTACGGAATAGTTCATCCTGCACCAAAGTTAATAATCTGGGGTGTTGGCGAAAAGATGGGCCACCTATTTCAATAGCTGAATTAATTAAACCCAAAGCAAAAAGTGGCACATCCTCATCGAAAGCTAAACTGTTTGATCTGGGACCCGTTCCCATATGCTCAATAACATTCAACAATGAGCACAAGAAATGAAATATCTCAACCATGCAGGGGACCCCATATGGCTCGGTCATTAAATGTAAATCAAATGGAACAGCATCCTTTCCATTACCAGATCGGACTGCAGTTCCATCCATCCCACCATAAACGAGACCACTCTGATCACTAGAAGCCAAACTTGCTGAGGACTGCTCCCTATCATATTCTGAAGTACCATTTCCATTCTCCAATTGCTTACCCCCAAAATTGTAATCGTTATCAATAGCACCAAACTGCACAAGAAAAAAATGGCTTCATGTAGATCCAGAAAGCAGATAAAGAACTTAGCCTGCAGAATCTGCAGTTTTGACATTTTAGTAAATCAATTTGAAATGAAACAGGTACAATTTACAACACCCAATACACGGTGTCCATCCTAACACACAACTATATCTGTGTCCTCTGCACTTTACCCGCACAAATGTACAAGAAGGTAGATGTGTACATAATTAAGGAGAAGCCTGCCTCCAAGCCCATGAAAATGCACCACCTGACACTACTGATAGAGGAGATATCAAAGTTCTAGAACAGATGATGATTTTGTGTCTTTGTAACAAATGATAATTTCATCGTTCTGGACCATGACACATTTAGGACTTCGAAGGGACCTTCAGGTTTCTCATAATCCCTATTTTCAACTGCCACTACCATATACCAAGTGCCAACAAAAGACCCTCTCTAGCGACAAAATTCAGAGGAAATGACAATAGGAAAATATCAAAAAAGAAAAAAAAAACCGAGCAAAATAGCCAAAAAGTGTCCAAAATTTTGAAGAGGCATCAAAAGTCCAATATAATGATTCAACAAACTAAGCAGATAGATTATGTAGCTCAACTTTTTTTTGATAAGTAAGATAATATTAATAAGGCATTAAGGGAATGCCGCCCGTATACAAATAAAAAAGACTACAAGACAAAAAGGCCCTATACACTCATATTGGAATGGAAAAGCTCAAACCAATCTAGAAATTGGTCAACAAAAGGATAACAATCTCCCTTGTCCCAACTATACAAGCTATGCAACAAAAACCTTTTAATTCTAAACAAAGGCTTTTCGACCCCCTCAAAACATCTTGAATTTCTTTCCCGCCAAATAATCCACATCACGCACAAGGAAACCATGGCCCAAACTCGCTTCCTTCGCTTTCCCACTCTAGCACCTTTCCAAGCAATCAAGAGTTCCATAACATTTCTTGACGTTACCCACTGTAATCCAAACCAAGATAACACCAAACTCCAAAGCTCCCAAGCCACCGGACAATGAATAAGGAGGTGATCGATCGTCTCCGCATCTCTTTTGCACATACAACGCCAATTCACAATAATTCTCTGCCTTCGGATCAAATTGTCAATCGTAAGAATTTTTCCTCGAGCCGCACACCAAACAAAAAAACTCACCTTTAACGGTGCCGAGGTTTTCCAAATTGCCTGCCAAGGAAAGGAAGGAGTACCCCTCCCACAAAGTGATTGATAGTAGGATTTGACGTGAAAAGTTCCAAAGGCAGAAAGATTCCACCGCATCACATCTTCTCCTTCTCCAATCGCTCGACTACCATACACTCTAGATAACAAGATCAACAAAGCTTCCTCCTCCTCTTCCCGTACCTCCCGCTGTAAACAGATGTCCCAAACAATAACCCCTTCAAGAAAATGGAGATAATCATGGACATTTGCGTCCCTATAGCTCAACTTTTGCACTAGTAACAAGATAACGCTATCCATTTCAAACATTTATGCACTCTACTATAGGAGGTTCTATAGAGTTCAACCAAGAAAGGCATGGGAGTCTTGGGGCATTGCTTGGGCCGAGTTAAGAAGTGCGTTGTGTTCCTATGTGCATCTCTGAGATGGGTAGATTATTTTTTCTCTAAACCTCATAAGATTCCATTTTCTCGTTGTGAAGCGAAGTCCCACGTCCTCTGGGTACCAAAGTAATACTAAATATATAACCGTGAGGGTACCCTCACTTCAATAGCTAGCTTTTGGGATTGAATTCTACCAAAGACCATGTAACTTGTATTAGAGCTTGGTCCCAGAAATGGGTAGGCTTTGTGTGCGTGGCTTGCACGCCGTAGGTCCTGCAAGTGAGCACACTGCTCGTGAGGAAGGGTGTGAAGCGAAGTCTCACATTGTCCGGGTACTAAAATAACATGAATTATATAAGCATGAGGGCACCCTCACTTCAGTAGCTAGCTTTTGGAGTTGAATTCTACACAACAGTGTAACACTCGTAACCATGAGCCAATGCCCATTTAGATGAATCACAACGTCATTGACATTCCAAGGTACAATAGTTAATGTCCTAAACAACATTATGTGGTGGTCAGCGATATTGGCCAAGCAATCCAAACTAAAAGTTGAAAACTACATAGATACAATATCTCAAGTGAACTAAATGACATCAATCAATGGCCATCAGAAATCCCCAATATATACCAAACCTCTAATGTAAATGTAAATGTAACTGTGGATTTCACGATGTTGAATCAAAGGGGGCAATAAGAATCATAATATACATATAAAATTTATTTTGCTGATTAAAAAAAAAAAGAATCATTAGATATCTTAAACCATAGCTTTCTAGGACATAATCTTTACCATGTCGTAGATCCACCACATTAGAACTCTAACCGACAGAACCACACTATTTGTCTTACAAATGCAGGTTCATAGCCATAATTTAGAAGGCATAGAGAAAATGAACCAAATACACATTGTCTAACCGAAAAAGAAATAAAAAATACAGACCTACTAAAGTTATGACGCCGTAAACAAGTTTTGAATGCAGAATTGCAAACTACTCCACGTGCTGCAAGTTGCCACAGCAATGGATGGAAGAAAGCGAATGACTGGGGTCTTCACATCATTACAGATTACAGGGTTGATATCGAGAGAGAGAGAGATGGCAAGGAGACAAGCGGGCGGGATATCCAATTTTGGGGAAATCATCTTAGCCATACATTGACTCTTTTTCTTGTAAGCACTAAAGTTTTAATGAAAAGGTCTTGCTAACCTCTGCCTAGTAGGCGACGGATAATAAGCAAACAATGCCAAACAAGTTCATATTTCATACATATCTCACGGATATTAATACACTTTCATAGATATTAATACATTTTTCTCGGATATCAATGCACCTTGTACATATTACACACTGCCATTAGGGCTGAGGTTTGCATTTTCCTTGCTGAAAAGGCATCAAAGGGATGCTGCCCATGTGCAAAAGAAAGTAAGGAAAAGAAGAAAAGGTCAAGATATAAAAGGACCTATACGCCCCTCTACACCCCAAAAATATCTAACATGGCAAAGAATTGACTCAAAGTAGGGTTAGACTCCCTCGACTCCCAACTAATAAAGGTAGAAATCAAAATAGTCTTAATCTTGAACAACGGCCTCTCCTCCCCATCAAAATATCTACGATTCCCCATCAAGCCCGATCATGATCCATAGCTTGTGTCTTCTTCTAGCCACTATCGCCCCATACAATTCTTGAATAAGTTCCACCACTGTCAGAAGGAAAACCCACAACATGCCCAATGAAACAAGAACTGTCAACCAATCCGTGCAAATCAGTGGATCAAGAAAAGAAGTCCTGATAATGTTAGCCATTTCAGTGGTTATCTTATTTTATCATTTGCAATAT
>JAOTQK010000002.1:8546704-8560595 GCA_025642025.1 Rhododendron ferrugineum
ATTTCTCTCATTGCTATCATAATCTACGTTAGGGTTTTAATACCAAACAATCACAACCGATCATTGGCCCTAATTTCAACAAAAATAGTAAAGCAAACCAAGAAATTTGGAAAAGGGCCAAATAAACCCTAACCTGCGGATCCAAACAAAAAAACCTAACCTGATTTCTAGGGAAACGATTATTATACCTTTCGTCGCCGAGGAACAGGGCTCTGTCTCCATTTTCAGTATCCCAGCACCAAACGACCTTGAGGTTTCGCGGGGGCCACGGTAACGCAACCAATCGGTCATCGCCGATTAGCGGGCGGATGTGGACGTTTAGTTTCTTAGCTTTCCGATTGGCAGCCTCCTCCTCTTTCTTTTTTCCTTCTCTTCGTTTCAAGAGTTGAACAACGAAGGTTGGGAGAGAGAGAGAGAGAGAGAGAGGAGGAGGAGGAGGAGGAGGAGACGAACAACTGTTGGGAGATAGATACACGTGACTTGCCAGAGATGGGAAGGTAGAAAGACAAGAATGACCCTAGACAAACCTTAGAATACCGGACCCATAAAGACAAGATAGTGTACCTTTATTGGGGACACAAATGGAATAGTGAAGAAGTCCGAAAACCCAAATTAGTAATTTGGAAATTCGTCCAAACAGTAGCCTGTCCCCACCAAAAAACAGAGGAAAAGACGGGAATACCCCCGGGCTTTGCACTGGAGCCTCTCCCACCCAGGGACCCAATTGGAAAATCGTGCCAAAATAAGACCGACTGATTTCTCAAAATCCTTCTCCCTTTACTACGGTTTTGGATATAACCCTGACCTCAGCTCCCTGCTGTTCATCGTCTTCAACGTGGAAATTACCGTGGAAACCCAAAACCCACCGACAACCCAACATCAATGCTTAGCCACAACCGTAATCAACTAGACGAGGCTAAACCCAACAACAAATCGCACAACCCAGCATCAAAACCCACCGCCTAAATCAAAACCCTTCTAAACCCCCGACCTCCTCCTCCTCCTCCTCTCTCTATCTATATGTAGGTGTATGTATATGTTTGTGTATCTTTCTCTCTCTAGACTGAAGTCGATCGTGGACGAATCGTCGTTGGTACTATAAAGTCCAGAATTGCGGGTGCAGAGGATGAGTTTTCTTCTCTCTCTCTCTCTCTTTGCAACTGAGAAACCCAGTTTAGCAAAATATCGGACGAAATTCCCGGTAACGACATCTCGGCCGAGATTTGCCCGGTATGCCAGAATCGTCTGAGAACAGCCAGAAAGTTGGACGAGACGGAAATGGAGGTCAAGGTTACCGGATTTGTGCTAAAACGGAACGTACCGGCCGGTACGGAACGATATCTACAACCCTGCACCAAACCATTGAGGGTGCATTCTTCTCAACTTTTTTTTGAATAATTTTTTGGACTTTTATTTTATTTTATGGAACTTCTTGTAGAGTATTCCGTCGTAAATTTTGGTGTTAATCATTCGTCTTGACGAGAAGAGTCAGAAAAGTATAAAAAAATTCAATGAGATTGAACCTCATATTTTTCTACCCAACTAGGTGTGTTTACGCTAAATTAAATGGATTAAAGCCCATGTGTTTACGGATTTCTAGGCAGGTCATTCTCTTCAAATACATCAAGTAAAATCTACGTACTATTTAGCATAAACAACTTAACTATTGTCGTTAGCTTGTAGTCCAATAATATAGCAGAATCACATCCTAAGAAAATCTTATCCATTCAATTTTTCCCTCCTTTTTCCAAATTAATAAAAATAGAAAAGTATTCATTTACTTTATATATCCATCTTATAATTTCCATACTCTAATTTTATTTTATTTTGGATTTTTGTGCTTCCTGCTTCAATATCCTAGCATAGAATAAGGGACTGAACAGAGAAAAATTTATGTGGTTTAGGATTGAGAATTCTAACCCTTTTTTTTTTAATTTCCATATATTGAGAATTCTCACAGTTATCCCCTTTTTTTTTTCTTTGGTTACAGTACTAGGGATGATAATTTTAACCGAAAAACCGACCGAACCGAACAATTTTTGTTTAATTCGGTCGGTTTTAGTTTTGAGTCGGTTCGGTTTTGGTTTTTTGAAAAATTCCCAAGTCGGTTCGGTTTCGGTTTTATAAAAAACCAACCGAAACAAACCGAACCGAGAGTTGTACTTTTAATCCTAGCCATTGATATATATATAGACACACACCTAACAAACCCTAAAATCCCTAATAAATTAATAATCTTCTTCCACAGTTCCCATCGCCGACCTCACTCCCCAGTACCCACCCCACGCTGAAATTAAACTTGAAACCCTAAAATCTCTCTCTCAATTGTACACAACCATCCACTCATCAAGCCATGGCCTGATCTACCTACTCCTCTCTCTCTCTCTCTCAAGAAGAAGAAGAGGAATAGATCGCACAGACGCCATAAATGGACTCTCTCTCTCTCTATCTCTCTAGTGGCCATCAATGGCGACGATCTGCAGCCTCTCTGATTCCCTAATGGCGATGATACTACACAGATCGGATTATCTCACCAACTCCGTCCCTCATTTCACTTTTACGCTTGAAAATAAGATCTGTCATTGCTTGCTATCGATTGTTGCAAGAAGAAGACCAAACGACCGACCGAATTAAACAAAAATTGTTCGGTTCGGTTTTGGTTTTTTGAAAAATTCCCAAGTCGGTTCGGTTTCGGTTTTATAAAAAACCAACCGAAACAAACCGAACCGAGAGTTGTACTTTTAATCCTAGCCATTGATATATATATAGACACACACCTAACAAACCCTAAAATCCCTAATAAATTAATAATCTTCTTCCACAGTTCCCATCGCCGACCTCACTCCCCAGTACCCACCCCACGCTGAAATTAAACTTGAAACCCTAAAATCTCTCTCTCAACTATACACAACCATCCACTCATCAAGCCATGGCCTGATCTACCTACTCCTCTCTCTCTCTCTCTCTCAAGAAGAAGAAGAGGAATAGATCGCACAGACGCCATAAATGGACTCTCTCTCTCTCTCTCTCTAGCGGCCATCAATGGCGACGATCTACAGCCTCTCTGATTCCCTAATGGCGATGATACTACACAGATCGAATTATCTCACCAATTCCGTCCCTCATTTCACTTTTACGCTTGAAAGATTAATAAGATCTGTCATTGCTTGCTATCGATTGTTGCAAGAAGAAGACCAAACGTGAGTGGGTGTGTCGTTGTTCTGTGCTCGTCATCTTTGCAGCATTGAAGTTCAATTTTCGTGTTGTCTGTGAAATCTCATACGGTAAACCGATAAACCAACCGAACCGAACCGCTCTTGGAAGCACCGAACCGAACGGTTTCCCTTATCCAACAGTCGGTGTCGGTTTTGAATTTTGACAAACCGATTGCTTCGGTTCGGTGGAAATATTGGCAAAAAACCGACCGAACCGAACCGATATCATCCTAGGTAACACGGAAAGTGAAACCAAGACTAGATAAACCTCTCAGAGGGTTTTATTTGTCAATCGATACAAAAAATCATTTAATTTACATCGTATATAGAGTACAAAGTATAAATTCGGGATACTACAATATCATTTGTGAGAGTCCACGAGATTGAAAACCAAACCCAACAAATCAACCGATACAAGAAATAAGCCCAATATAGGATAGAAACAAAGAAAAAAGAAAGGAAAAGCTCCTCTAAAAGAAGAACACCCACACACAGGTGATAAGATTCGAACTTCTGAGCTAGCTCCACAAACGTCTTCCCAAAATTAGTTTATCAAGTATATCTCCTTGAGTTATACTTAATTATTTCTCATTATTCAGCCTGCCCATTTTTGGGATGTCTAACACAGAATAATTTTTTTGAATCTCTCTGTAATTGGTGATCATGAAAAAATTTAGTAGATGGTTCGAATTCATGAGATGAATTATAGAATTGCAAGATATCCATATTACATAGTTTTAAAATGTATGCTAAAGGGAAAAAAAAAAAACAGAACAAAAAAGTTACCTTTAGTTTTATCAACTGCGTGAACTTTTTTCACTTTAGGGTGATCAAAAAAATAGAACAATTATTCACTATAAACATGAAATATTTCACTAATGCTACAAAAAATTACCTTTGGTTTAATTTATCAATCGTTGGATTTGTTGAGTTTGTCGTTCATGTGAAAAATGAGACATCGACACTGATCACATGGACAAAACAGATTTTGGGGTCCTGTTGTGAGTTGAGGGCACCGCATGGTGTTGTGCTCTCTCATTCAAGCCCATCTTGGGCCATTTAGTATGATATATCCAAACCAATCTTTTTTTTCGTCTCGTCGAGTTATCCACGCAGAAAATAAATTGATCGATCAGACATTTACATCTACATGAACAAAAAGCATTACATCACACATCCTACGGTGGTTGCCAAAGCTCCGAGTGGACCCAAAATAGGCCATGGACTTGACTGCTACGGTGCTACCTTCCTCAAAGTTGTGATTGCGTCTGTTTGGACTTGGGTAAAATTTAAAAAGACCTTCAACAATAATTTGAGGGTAAAGTTTTAGAAATGGTCCATCTAATTTCAACCGATACTCAATTTCGTCCCTTAAGTATCAATTGCAAAGCTTTAACTCTGATCGAAATATGGTGAACTTACCTATTAAGTCCAATAGCTAGCGTTTGCTTCCCAGACTGAAAGAAAAGTGCCTAATGAAAGGCATGCAGTTTTGACATTTTAGGGCCCTTTTCCTTCAAAATTCACCATTTGGCCTTATTCTTCCTATTTTTTTGATATTTTCATTCGTCTCTTCTATTTTTTTTATTCACATTATATTTTTTGAATTAATAATTCGTCTCGATGAGAAAAGTCCAAAAAGTAAAACAATGCATATATTACACAAACCACGCAACTCGCTAGAATCTGAACCGTTATTCCTAATAATGGTTCAGATTCCTATTGAGTAGAAGCCCAAAGCTAATCATTGATCCGGAGCATTGAATAGGAATCTGAACCGTTGATTTCTATTCCTATTGAAAGGATACAGTTAGTATGCATGCACTTAATTAATTAAATCCTTGTCAATCTTGTCTTGAGCTTTTACCGTTGCACGTACGTCGCTCAAAATGCACTGTACTATACTTCCCCAGTTCTTTTTTTTTTTTTTTTTTTTTGGGTCAAGCGGAAATCAAATTAGACTACGAGAAAAAGTTCCACAAACGGGATACAGACAGAGTCAAGATAATTAAAGACATAACCACCGGCTAAAATTAGTCTAAAACCTGCCTGATATTCAGGCGGTACTTCCCCAGTTCTGCTGTATATCTCAAGTTTATTTTCTTCTGAATAACTTTGGTGTTCGAGTCAACTTACGCGTACTTCGACTACTTTTGGAGGCCAATCTCACCGTTCACTTTCGGAAGCCCAATTAAAGTCGGAGGAAAGTTTCGTATGGACTAACCCCAAAAGAGCATATAACACATTAGAGGTTTCGAATATGAAACCTTAGGAGGAAGAAAATCCAAAGTCTCAGGCATTGGTGATCAACAGGCTTACAACCCCTTGGGGTTCTATGTGTCCAGTTACTTTGCACGCACTTCCGTTTCAAAAAAAAAAACGTTACTTTGCACTTTGTCTTTGCAGCTACAGATAAATCCATTGATTTTATTTGAAGAGGAGACATGTAAAGAAGGCATATAAAAACCATATGTACTGTTAGATTTCTCGGAGGGTTCCAACCTAAATTCAATTGGTAATAGGTGGAGTAGCCTCTAAAATTTATTAACCAAGCTTGGGTGGCTTAGATGAGCGATGTGGAAAAGTCTAACACTCCCTCTCACGTGCAGTCCGAATGTACGTGGAGGTGACAAACCAGAAGCTAACTGACTGACTTGGGCGATAGAGATGACAGAGACTTTCCCACTCGAGATGAGGCCACCCAAGACTAGGGGTGATACCGGTCCGGTATCGACCGGTTTTGGCATATTTTTCCGTCAAACCGGTTATTCGGTTTGAGATTTTTAGAAACCGGAACCGGTAGAGATAATACGGTCCGATTTCGACCAGCTCAACCGGTTTCGGTCCAGTTTATCCGATTTATTCAGTTTTCATTCATGAGTCATATTTTGGACCCAACACATCAAAAAATCTACAATTCAACCTACAAAATATCAACTAAAAACCCATAATTTAACCCCCTTTTTTGGGCAAAAAAAAAAATCAATTTTGAGCCAATACATAAAAAAAAAACCCATAAAAATATCATTAAGCCCATAAAAACAGTTTATATATGTACGTATATATTATAAGTTATATATATATATATATATATATATAACCGGTCCGGTTTCGACCAGTCTTTAAAACACATAAACCGGATCGAAATTATTTTTCCGGTTTATAAAATTTTATAAACCGGAACCGGATTGAAATTATTCAACGGGTTTGAAAAATTCGGTCCGGTCCGATTTTTCCGGTTTCGATCGAGTTTTCGGTCTCGGCTAACAGCCCTACCCAAGACCTAGCTCTGATATCATGTTAGATTTCTTGGAAGGTTCCAACCTAAAACCGATTGGCAATAGGTGGAGTAACCTCTAGAATATATTAACATGGTATCAGAGCGAGGTCTTGGGTGGCCTAATCTCTCGTGAGAAAGTCTTTGTCATCTCTGTCGCCCGAGTCAGTCGGCCAGCTCCTGGTCTCTTGGTCTGTCACCTTCACGTGCATCCGGACTGCACGTGAGGGGGAGTGTTAGACTTGTCTCACATCGTTCATCTAAGCCACCTAAGCTTGGTTAATATATTCTAGAGGTTACTCCACCTATTGCCAATTGATTTTAGATTGGAACCCTACAAGAAATCTAACATATACATAGTCATTGATTTGGTTATTTTGAAGCTTGAGGTTGAAAACAACCAGTGCAGTTATTGGTTATCACAAAGAACACATAAAAGGGTCCAAACAAAAAAAATAGAACATGATAGGGCCGGTGACATCTATATATAGGGCATTGATCAAAGGGAAACCAGTACAAGAATTCATTGCATATCTTCCAAAAAACCCAAATGGGAAAGTGGGAATAACAAAACTGTAACAAGAGATAGCTAGAGATGACTAGATCGAGGCAGAAGTTGCTTTTACTTGTAGCTAGGGGATCTGCATGAAGGAGAGGCAGAAGGGCGGATGAGCCTAAGCGACCACCCTACTCAAGTTTCACATGCAAGTTTTTATTATACGTTCGTCCGTCCAACATTATTTTGAACAATTTTAACACCCGTTCAACCAAGAGTTTTAAATATATATATATATATATATATATATATATATATATATTTGGAAAATGCGTGGATAATATAAAATAGTTTTGGTAAGTGTTACAATTCTTTCTTTTTAATGTTCACCCAACCTTCAAATCATTATCATGCATCTATCCCTGATCTACATGCCTCTCTCCAAAGACGATACGGTTCCCGGACTCAGAAGAGGGAATGAAGACCACATATGGGACCATGGCGATAGACTGGATCCCATGGGACTCGCCATCGCCAAACTCTCTGATTCCTTCCATGGCTCTGTATCCAGTATTTCACTGGAACACCATGCATGAGACATTGGCGACAGACTAAATCCCGCGGGACTCGCTGTTGCCAAACTGTCTGATTGATTCCACGCCTGTATCTCCAGCTTCTCACTCATCAACTCACAGTAAGTTTCAGACATAGGTGTTATGGCAATGGGTGACGGAAGGAGCTCTAAGGTTGTTGACGGTTTATCTGATACTATAGTTGTTGGGAGACTAAGTGGGGGAGGTGCCATGCTCTCGAGACGTCGTGGCTGGAACTCAGGTGCCGCAGTTAGCTTCTGAACAAGTTGTTTGAAGTTTGAGGAATCCACCTTGTAGACTCTACGCGGAGTCGGTGGCATCGGCGCGATCGGCATTTTCATTATCTTCGTCGAAGGCTTACGAACAGAGTGGAGTGAGGAATGAAAATGAGGTGCTGGCGACGGTGGCGGTGGTTTGAACGTGTTACGTTCTTGTGGGCATGGAAAATGGTTGGTGGCGTTGGAGGAGGAGGAGGAGGAGGAGGCAGAGTACGATGGTGATACCATTGGAGCCTAAACTTCGTGTTTATATTGAGTTAGTATGCAATTTGTATTGTGTGATGAGAAGTGAGAACATGTCGACTATATATATACTTGCAGTCTTTATAAAGTGGTAAACAGATTGTGAATGACAGATCATGAAGGTGACGCAGAGAGAGAAAGGTGGCAAAGACTTGAGGAATGAGTTAAGTGTTTGGTCAAGCAGAAAGTCTACACACATACAATTTGTGCATAGATTGTGCACAGATTTTATTGTGGGGCTCATCACGGGTTCCACACAAATCATCCGAGTCGTTCATTAAATATAAAACATTTTTTCAAGGGTCCCCGTAAAAAATAAACTCAATCCGGTACCTATAGGTGCTTAATCCAACCATATAACTTTTCATTATCCGAAAATCTGAATGAAAAGTTAGATAGTTGGATGAAGCACCTATAGGTATCGGATTGAGGTTATTTTTTATGGGGACCCTCAAAAAAATATTTTACATTTAATGAACGGCTCGGATGATTTGTATGGGACTTGTGATGGGCCCCACAACGAAATCTGTGCACAATCTGTGCACATATTGTATGTGTGTGTAGCAGGACCCTTGGTCAAGTGGTGACGGCGTGAGAGGTGGCAAAGACGAAAGAAATGAGTTAAGTATTTGGTTAAGTGAGCATGAGAAAATTGGAAAATTAGTGTCCTAATTTCGAATTCCATGAAGACTAAAACATTTCAGTTGTTAGGGGCTATTAGTGGTTTGTTTGGTACTTAAATTTAGAATTTTAGAATTAAACGAGGTGCGTGTAGGCAGATCCGAACATCCAATTGTTAAAAACAAAGAGATGGAGGAGGTAACAAAAATTCAACTGCGATACGTAGTATAATTATTGTCCTGAGCCGTCGGCTATGAAGCTAGCATACGTCGCAGCAGAACGTGGTCAAAACGCTGGAAGTATGACCCTGTCCTTTGGAGTATACAATAAGCCCTTCTATTACTTTCTCTTAATTTGTGGTGTTGAATATTTCTTCAGTCATTTTGTTCACTGCAAAAATAGTCACTTATAGAACACCATTATTGACACGTACACACCCTTTATACACTTGTCAACACATATATTCACACATGCACATAAATTGCCAATACTATCCGACTGTTCTACGGAATAGTTGTAATCTTCACAAAGTATCAGTTATTATTTTGAAATATTTTCTTATTTGATCATATAAGACAACATTATTTTACAAAGAGATATGTACACTGCCTAAAAAGTGAGATAGAGAGGGATAGATTTATTAGGAGAATATATATTCTCCGTATCTTTTAAAAAAGAAATAATTCGATGACTATAAATTTAACATGAAGGTGCCGTTCCGATTTCTTGAAAAAGAATTTTTGAAAAAAGAAGGTAATTTCAAGCTCAAAAATTATATATTTACGCAAATAATTTTCCTACCAATATGGATCTTGTTTGATAGATCTCATTGAGATCTTTTATACGGTGCAAAAAAAATTAAAAAATTATTTTTTATTTTCATTATATTTGAGTTTAAAAATTGAAGAAAAAGAACTTTTAGAAAAAGAACCCTTACTGAAACGGCACCGAAGTCATCTAACGGTTGTAGAGGTTGCCCTCATTTAATTATATGCCTAGATATTTTCAACAGAAACCGCTCTGTTTTATTGTATAAATTTCAACAAAATCGTTATGTTTTATTATATGGACTAGCGCATGTCCGTGCCGAAAGGCACGATCCGAAGAATTCCGTATTCGATACAGCTTCGAGTGTCATAAGAAAAGTTTGAGTAAACATCCTGTACCTAGGCCCGACGCAACTTGATATTGAGTTTGCAACAACTGAATCATTCAATTTAATTACGCATCTTCAACCTTGGCTTCAAATTTGAGAATGCCAAATTTTTTTGAAGGCTTACGTGGTAATTTGACATGTTAGAATTTGACATCTTCAAGGTACCCACTCCCACTAGCATGTTAAATTTTTTATTTTAGGACGGATTTTTTGAAAAAAGTAATGAAAGAAATTTTTTGACATCACATGTCAAATTTGACATGAGAGGGGATATCAAATAACACATAAGCATTTGACATTTGGGTTGGAATTGCATCACATACATGTCAATTCTTCCACTTGGTAGGCCATGTCAGATTTGATATCATTGGTTGGGGATGTTCAGAAGGCGATTGCGAATCCTAACCATCAATTGTCCACACTAAACACAATTTTAAGTAATTAAACACCACGTTCAGGCGTAGAATTTTTCGTTACCCGTCCGTACCTCAATGAATTGCCCTCCCTACTATTGAATAGCCTCACAAAAAAACCGAAATCATCTCAAAAGCTATTTTTTCAATAAGCATGTCCCTTATGACATGTAAGCAGTAATAGAATTATACATTGGAGGAATTACATAACATCATACCAACCAAATCAAAATACTGATGGCTGCAGTATTTTTAATATTTCTCCCTATTGAACAAACCAATGATCAGAACTAAACCTAGTTAATATGACGATCTCAAATTCACAATCAACAATTATGTATAGGGGTTGTTACTATGAGAACCTCATATTTTTAATATTTCTCCCTATATGTCTAGTTGAATGGAGTACAAAATAGGAACCATAATTGTCCTCTATTTGTGCTCCCGTGGTGTTCTATTCCTGGCCTAACTTAACCTTTCACTACTTTTTTTTTTAGTGACTTTTAAGGGAGGCGGGGGAAGCTGTTGCCCCTTAAAGGGGGCAACAGCCTGCTGTCCCGGTCGAATGGGGTCCGCATCGGTCTTGCCTTGATGATCCGAAACGTTCACTTCGTAGAGCTCGTCAAGTAGAACAAGTGTACCAAAAATCAGCTTGAACGGATATGATTAAGAGCCTTATCGAAATAGTTTTATCTTGAAAAGAATGGATCCGAAACACTGGATCAAATCCACTGGAACCCATTATTGGCAAGTTATATGTATTCCAATCAAGCACTTACTGATATCCGATCGAGCTAGTTTTCGGTACACTTATTCTACTCGACGAGCTCTATGAAGTGAACGTTTCCGATCATCAAAACGAGATCGATGCAGACCCCATTCGGTCGGGACAGCAGGCTGCTAGGCAGCAGCTCCCCCGCCTCCACTTTTAAGAGTTTTTAATCACTATCAAAGGGATATTACTTCGTTTTGATAGGAGGGTTCGAAAAAATAATAAAACATGGACCAAATTTCAACACATTAAAAAAAACTCAAAAAAGAATCGTCATTACTGACCTTATTAGTAAAAGATTTCAGTCAAAACTTTTTTGCCTCCAATTACTCTGTCGTCCAGGCAAATCGCAAAAATAAAACATTTTAAATCAAATCTAGAAAATCCAATAGAAAAATTAAGCCCAAGCAGTTGATATTGTCAACATAATATAGTCCATCATCTACCTAAAAAATAATATTGGCAAAATAAGTCAGACCAAATAATTTAACCAAACAGAACTGGTAAATTGTCAACAAAATACTTTCTTCATTTAAAGATAGGATGATTGATTAGAACTTCTTCACCATAACAGATTTCTTGTCCAGGTAAGACTTTCATTAATTGCGATTTTAAGGGGGAGAGAACTTCTTTGATGCATCAGAGCTAGTTCTCTCATTCAACAGAATAACCTACTGGTGGGAATGTATTGGACTTAACAAAACAAATCCAAGTTTTAGTTTAATAGTCTCTGTTGGTAAACGTGTTTTTCCAAAGCCTTTAAGAGGCAATTGCTGAGTTTGAAAGTATTGATTGGTGGGGAAAGAAAATGGGGTTTTTCAACCGAGCCGGATGTAATCAATTAGGGCTAGTTGAGTTGACCAGTACTCTTGCATCTCACTAAAAATATCAGGAGTTCGAATCTACCCGCCTACGTCAAGGTGTTCTTATTTTAGAGGGGCTTTTCATTTCTTTCTTTGTTTATAAATGGGCTTATTTCTTGTATTTGTTGGACTCGGTTGTTTCGTAGACTCTCGCAATATTTAATGTAGTGTCCCAAGTTTGTACTTTGTACTTCATATATGATGTAAATGATCTCTTCTTCCATTGATTGACAAAAAAAAAATCCGAATTGGGTATAATTTATTCTCTTTTACAACACATCTCTAAACATCAATCAATCAATACATATTCCATACTGTTAAATTTCTTTGAGGGTTCAATCTAAATCAATTGGTAATAGGTGGAGTAGCCTCTAAATTTAATTAATCAAGCTTGGGTGGCTTAGATGAGTGATGTGGGTACAAGTCTAACACTCCCCCTCACGTGTAGCCCGGATGCACGTGGATGTGACAAACCAGGTGACCAGGGAGCTGAGCGATTGACTCGGGCGACGGAGATGACAAAGACTTTCCCACAAGAGGTGAGGTCACCTAAGACTTAGCTCTAATACCATGTTAGAATAGAGACAGGGCCGGCCTAAGGGTTTTTAGTGCCCTAGGCCAATTAAAAAAAGTGTGTCTTTAAAGAGTTAATACTTAACAATTTTTACAGTAATAATCACAATATGAGAAAGTCAAACCAATATGAAGTTCTACTAATCATTACATACGAACACAATAAATGAGATCGTCAAGATTTTGAAGTGAGTTTGGGGGGAAACGATTTTTGGGAGGTGTTATTCGGTGGTTTGGGGCAAATGATTTTGAGGATTTAGTGGGTTAGGCACTTGGGCTTTTGAAATGGTAGGTTGGGCTAACTCATTACTTGGGCATTTTTTTTCATTCTATTAGGCTTAAAAAGAGTCATACTCAAACCCAAATAGTAAAAATATTAGAGTGCCCCTGAAATATTGTATTCGATAAATTGTGTGTTACAAGAATAAATAAGCCACCTATTTATATAGGAGGTGGAATGGAGAGAAAAGGAAAAGAGAATAATTACATGATTACAATAAATCAATCAATGATATTGTATCGTATAATATTGTATAATTACCATGTTAAGTTACCAACTTTCCTAAAAGTTTAAGCTGTTAGAAGATGAGCCCAACAATGTATATCAAGCTATCTAACACCCTCACTCATGTGCTATCCCGTCTTGCATGTGGAGATGCGAATTTTCATAGACAGGAACGAAGCAGAATAAGAAGGGGAGAAACATAATGAAACCGGGGAACAAATGCAGACGGAGAGACTTGAAATTACGTGCAACCTGAGCTCTGATACCATGTTAGATTTCTTGGAGGGTTCCAACCTAAAACCAATTGGCAATAGGTGGAGTAGCCTTTAAATTTTATTAACCAAGTTTGAGTGGTTTGGATGAGCGATATGGGACAAGTCTAACACATACAAATGTATTTTGCCTTCAAAAGCATCCAAACTCACTCCCGATGCTAATTTTCTAGAATTTTTTTTTTGTTTTTTGTTTGAGGGAGAGAGAGAGAGTTAATTAGGGAGGGGAGAGGCCGGGATGAATATGGAGGAAATTAAAAAAATCTATGACCGGCAGTGCCCAAACTAATTCTCCACCACACCTATGTTTTTCAGTACATATGATGAGAATAATGCTGGCGTGCATCGAACACGAGACTAAAAATAAAAATCAAATTATCTTTTTTAACAACTAGGGTTGTGCCCATTCAATATACTGGGCCGAAAAAACGCCAATGTGATTTTTTTTATCTCGTTCATCGAACATTTAGGCCCAGTTCAGTTACCAGGAAAGTACAGGAAAGGATGGGAAAATTAACTTTCCCATAACTTTTATAGTGTTCAGTTGGCAGGAAAGTAGTGGGAAACATGTTTTTAAGTTTTCCTGCAAGATTTACTTTCTTGCAAAAGTGATC
>JAOTQK010000002.1:8573469-8585128 GCA_025642025.1 Rhododendron ferrugineum
AACCGGCGAGGAGGTTGGATCCGGAGCCAGAATTCCAGATTCTGGGATGGTTGTGAAGCGGATGGATGATTGTAAAGTAGATTCAAACGACTAAAGGAGAAGAAGATAAATGAAAAAGAGGAAAGTATACGAGAAGTGGAGTGGGTATGTACATGAATACGAGGAAAAGTAAAAGACAACTGGAACAAGTTGGGGGCAAAACTGTCAAGACAAAAGGAAAGGTTGTGGCACTAAAGAAGTTGGTCGTGGCATTAGGGCCACCCAAAACAAATCCTAGTTGAAAAGGAGAAAAAAAGCGCAGTAGAAACAGATCGTTCTTCTTGGCGCAGCTGCAGCGACGATCGTCGGCGACGAAGCAAGGTATGCCTCTTTCCTCTTCTATTTCATCAGTGAACCAAATCTGCAGAAACAACCGTTTCCACATTTTTTCCGCCGGATCTCGTAAGTATCCCGCACCCGCATCGTTTCGACACGGGTTCTTCGTCCAAAACTGGGAATCTGTGTAAAATCGACAAAGACATAAAACAACATAGAGAATCAGAGATGTTTAATGAATAACTAGTACTAAAAAGAACCCGATTGTTAATGAGTATGTGTGTGTGTAGAGAGAGAGAGTATTCCAATACCATATCATGCAGGCGTATCACTGTCTGAGACCAACAAGTACGTTTATATTAAATCCCAACTCTCCCGCATCACAAGCACTTGTAACATGGTAGTATTATTCATGTGATTAGATCTCTTTCTCAACAGTAGCTTTCGCGTTCAAAACCATAAACCATAAACCATAATCAGCGATGAACGTTCCTGCCGGTGAAGAAGACAACCACAGAGGGGTTTTCCTTGACGAAAGCGATATCATCCAGACCTTCGACGACGAAGATCTTTCTGATGCGGAGGACGAACCGGGATCCGATGGTGAAGACCACAGACGGGTTTTCCTTGACGAAACCGTCAACGACGATGATCTTTCAGACGCGGAGGACGAACCAGGATCCAATGCCAAGGCAACTGATGAAGCTGATGATTCCATGCACATATTTACTGGTCACACAGACGCACTTTTTACAGTTGCGTGCAGTCCAACAGATGGTACATTGGTGGCAACAGGGGGTGGAGATGATAAAGGATTTCTTTGGAAAATGGGGCAAGGAGATTGGACATTTGAGCTTCAAGGTCATAAAGATTCTGTGTCTAGTTTAGCCTTTAGTACTGATGGACAATTGCTTGCATCTGGAAGCTTTGATGGACTTGTTCAAATCTGGGACACAAATTCTGGCAGTCTCAAGTGTGCACTTGAAGGTTCTGGAAAGGACATTGAGTGGGTCAGGTGGCATCCAAGAGGACATCTAGTCTTGGCTGGTTTAGATGATTCTACTGTTTGGATGTGGAATGCGGACACAGGTTCGTATCTTAATATGTTCTCGGGTCATACTGACAGTTTGACATGCTGTGATTTCACTCCTGATGGTAAACAAATTTGTACTGGTTCCAAGGATGCAACTTTGAGAATATGGAACCCGAGAACTGGCAAAACTGTCCATGTCGTTGGAGGTCATCCTTATCACACTAAAGGCTTGACATGTTTAACGATAACATCTGATTCAACACTTGCTCTTACTGGTTCCAAGGACGGCTCAGTTCACATAGTGAATATAACAACTGGGAGGGTTGTTAGTTCTCTAAATGCACACTCGGATTCAATAGAAGGTGTTGGGCTTGCAAAAAGCTTCCCTTTGGCTGCGACCGGAGGCGTTGATCATAAGCTGGTTGTTTGGGATCTGCAGCATTCATCGCCCCGTTGCATATGTGAACATGAGGACGTGGTTACATGCTTATTGTGGCTCGGTGAATCTAAGTACTTGGCCACTGGTTGTTTAGATGGGAAGGTGCGAGTGTGGGATAGTCTCTCTGGAGACTGTGTGAGAACCTTCTGCGGCCACTCTGAACCCATTCAGTCTTTGGCTGTATCTGCTAATGGGAAATTGCTGGTTTCAGGTTCGGATGATGGAACTGCCCCAGTATTTGAGATAGCATAACTGGTTTCAGTTTCGCTTGTTTGAGATAGCATAATCTCTATAGGTTGGCATTTTAATGAGTTTTGTACCCTTTTTTTTTGGTTGGTTTGTTATTTGAATCTTCTTAAGGTGCATAATTTGGATTTTTATTATAAAATGGACTTAGAGTTGCATATTTGTGGCTTTTAGTAATCAACATGGTACTGTAAATTTATTTCTTACAAAATACATTCATGTGATATTAGGTTTATAGAAAATGGAAAAAAATAATAGAGAGTAAACTTCTCCACTCGGAAATCAAAACTGGAAGGATGCAGGCTCTAGTTCAAAAAAGCAGGTTCAATCATTCTTAGTTTATTCATTTTGGTACGTTAGGGCTGTAACTTTTGATCTATTATATTGTTATTCCCCTCTTGTTATCTTGCTGATTTAAGGTCTTCTCATAGAAATTGTGCAGAAAGTTTAAGATGTGAGGAAATGGGTCCAACAATGGAGATTACATTGTCCAATACCTCCCTCACGGAGTCACGTGCGACCCCATCTAGCACGTAATGACATAAAGATGCAAATACAATACCTAACGCGAAGAGGTTGCTAAGGGGGAACCAATGCAAATAGAGAGAATTGAGCCCAAGACCTCCTAGAGCCAAAGCACTGGTAGCATGTTAGATTCATGTATAGGCCCAATAGCTGCAGCTGTTAGGAAATGGGCACGACATTGTATATCAAGCTATCCAACAAATTGAAAACTTTTGGTCAAGGGGAATTTACAAGAACTTTTCAGGACTGATATGTCAACATGCGAGAACTGAGTGTACTTTCCGGCAGTTTACTGTTGAGGAATAATTTACAGAGTTTCAATTGTTGTCAAAATTCTGATGTTGGTTAAAGTTGGAAGCCCACATATATATGTAGATGCTCTTAATCATGCCGCTGGTGTGCGATAGTCTGGTGTTGGAGCCAAAGTACGCTTGTAGTCCAGATCAGTAATCGAAAGAGCTTTGACTTACACACTTACATGGACAATCATGATTTTTCTATGTATGGTGTTTCTGGTGGAGGCTATATAGTTGCGCATCAAAAGTAGTAAAAGGGTGTTCATTCTCAGAGACTCTCACTAGTAACAACCATTTTTTGTTTACGGCTGTGTTCTTTCACCCGATTGCCAAATTCTAAGTCACCTTAGCTGCTCATGAGTATTAACAATGCGGCAAGCATTTCTAGGATTCCTGTTATCGGCTAAAGCACTGCCCATGTGTTCAAATTGACGTCATAAAAAGACTGCTCATGATGAGTTATAATGAGTGATACTGATTATGTTTTCCACTTTCTCGTTTTCTTGTTGCTGAGATAGTGAGATTGCAGAGGCCGATGGGGTGGTAGGTAAGTATCACACTAATGAATCTTTGATTATGGGAAGGTGGATCACAATTGGTAGAGTTGTTTTTTCAATTTCCTAGGCTCAATTCTGGGCCTTAATTCCTCATCTCCTTTGGTTCTGCTTTATCTGCTATTTTTGGCTATCATTTTTGGAGGATTGATTTGCTGCTGTTGCTATAATTGGAGGAAATATGCTACTGGATATGGGAATGTAACAGTTTTTCTATCATTCATCATATTCTGGTCCTCTTTTCTGGAGGTTTTGAACTGCTGCTGCTGCTATGATTGGAGCTGTTTATGCTACTATCATTCTTGCTGTCATTGTGGAGGAAATTTTGCTGTCATTAATCATTATGGAGGAAACCTGATAAGCGACATCCATTGTTTTCATCGTTTCTGTGCTGCCATACTTGATGGAGAACCAGTCATCTCCCTCTCCTTAGGTGTCCAATTCAAACTATCAAGTCATAACTCTCATTGGTGTCTCAGTTATGCACCATTGCAAATTGTAATCTTAACTTTTGTGGGTGCACTACAAGAAAAAGGGGTTTTCCCCACATTTAAACCCTGGCGTTTGCACAAAACCCCGGCTTAGTAATACGGAATAAAATTCACCTTTCTTGCCGCCGCTGTAGTCTAGGGTTTCGGAGGGGAGGAAGTGCCGCCACCCCCCTTCCACCCCCTCCCACCACCGCTACCACTCCCTCACGCCGACGATCTGTCTACGCATTTGTTCGCTTCCCCCGTCGCCGTTCACGACGATTTCGATCTGTGTCGCTCCGCCTCCCGATCTGTGTCGCTCTGCCTCCCGATCTGTGTCGCTCCACCTCCCGATCTGTGGATCTGTGTCCATTTCCACCGTCGTCATCATAATAGGTAGTACAACTTAGTAGTATAATAGTATTCTCTCTCTCTAACTACTCTGTTCTCTCGTAATCGTCACTGCTTTTACTAATTGGATTTTGGGTTCGTGAAAATTGTTTAGCTATGCAGACCGAAGCGCTTCCTCTTGTGAACAAGTTCCAGCTTAAGGAGGGCCTCAATTCTGTGTTAGTTTCTTCTCTCACTTTTTTCTTCTCTTACTAGAACATGTGTGTTGTATTTTCGTGGAGAAAAAAATCCCAAGGAACTGAGCCAACGGAATTTGAATTTATCGTGCTTAATGTAGAAAGGGAGTTTTCTTAGAAGTTGTCTGTGCTAGTTACCGGTGGCGGACGCATGATTTGTGTCTAGCAAGGGCCCAATCACATGTATTTTCATATTCATGATAGAAATATGTTTTATGAGTGTATATATTGCTACTTGCGAGATACGAGGAAGAAACCATATTGTGTGTATGTGCGTAGACACCGTTTAATTTTATACATGCAACCTAAAAAATGATTGATAACTTGAAATTTTAGGGAATTTTACTCAACACCGTATAGAAATTTTAAGAAAATTTTATCATTCAAGGGACTTGTAGGGGCCAAGCCCAAATAATTTTTCTTAATTAACCTGAAAAGTAGTATAATACACGAGAATATTCCAAATGTATATGATACTTATAGCTCTGCTTTTTCTCTCTTTTAAAGAGTATATACACAGACGCCAACTGGTTGAGTGCATAGCAGTAGTCCTTACCACTTATACACAAATGTCTTGCATGCATAGTACATAGACGTATTTCATGGCAACTCTTCTACAACCACACGCACTTACACAAACACAATACACTCACACTTATGTTGGGATCCACACACACCTCACTTTCAATGTGTGGGGCCAGAGAGTGTGTGTGTGTGTAAGAGTGTGATTGTAGAGTTTTTGATTTCATAGGCAGCAGAGGTATGTCCTTTTTTGACAGGTACATAAATAGCAAATGCATAGTGATGATGATTGATTAAGGAAATGGTCCTAGGAGAACTAAAATTATGAAGCAGGACAGTTTTCCGGTTCTTGATTGCCCTCTATAATGGAGACAAATTTATGTGAACCTACCTTGAATGTGGACATAACAAGTATCCAATATGTTTTCACTTAATTATAGAATCTTGACATTGATTTAAAATGGGTCAATGTTATTTTTATGATTGGTTTCTATTTTGTTTGATACAGTGTTGTGTTTTGTCAATTGCATTTTGTATCACAGGGGATCAAACATTACAAATAGTGTTTTCCAAGTTTCAATTATCTCGGTTTTTTTTTTCCTCTTCCTTTTGGCATTTGAAGTGAACTTGCTTCACTGCTGCTTCGGGTACTATATTCTCTTACTTGGTTCGGGTTTTGATTTGTTAACTCAAAACTATGCAGGTTCCCAATGGGGGTTCCTTGGGTTCGCTACTGTGGTACTTACAAAGACCTGAATATCAATATAACTGGCCTGGAAAGGATACAATTTTGGTGGGTATTGGTTCCAAAGTTTGTTTGATTTTTTCGTTTCATTGCAATGATGATTATGTGCTTTGGCAATTGCGTGCACACTTTATAATACATTCTTAGTGAGTTTTGATAGACTGCTGATTCTGCTACTAAGGCCTTTTTCCAGCTGGTCTTTATGTGCAACTGAATTCAGTACTCCCTGGTTGACAAGTATGAGTGCTGGTGACTTTTGAGTAGGCTGATGCAACACCGATTGGCTAACCCACATAATTTAGCATATTTCCCTCTAGCTAATCCAAGCAATTTTTAAACTTCAGCTAATTTTGGCGCATTTGTGTGTAGTTTCGATCAGATATTGTCAAAGATGTCTCTACCAAGCAATTGTTTTGTATTTTACCCAAGAAAAAAAAGGGATATACGGAAAACAACTTATGAATGGGCCTACGCATTTGTGATGACTGATGATTGATGCATGCGTATGTGGAAAGTTTAGGATCGATTGCATGTTGCTGAGTCCTTGAACCTTTTCAGGAGTCGATAGTGTAGGCACGATTTCAGCATCTCTTGTGTGACCTATGCTTCTATCCTCGCGTTGCAGCCAGACCTTATCATAAATGCTGGCACTGCTGGTGGCTTTAAGGTATAATATGTGCAGCCAGGATTGTTTTCGTCTTTCTTCCATGGTTGCTTGAATGGAAATCATCTTGAGCTTTTGTATTTTGTTTGATTGCAGATAGAGTTATTCTCAAATTCTGAGAAACTGTATGATTTGTTCATCTTGGAGCTCTTTTATTTTGTATATTGCTTATAGTGTGTATTTTCTGCTTGAGTTTTTGAAGACTACTACTACTAGTAACAACCATCTCTCTCTCTCTCTCTGGGGCTGAACAGTGAAATTTTCCATTCTGCGCAATGTGTTGGTAGCTTTCTTGATAACCGGACTCCTTGTCATTTTCACCTTTTCCATGGAGTCCTTTAAATTTAGGTTTCCTCTTTCAAAAATTTCAGTGTACAAAGATATGAGATAGCTGTTATGGAATTTCTCACAGCGTGCTTCAGATATTTGCTTATTTGTCCACCAAAATCATGCAACAAACCTTAATTGTGTTTGATGTAGTGCTTTGATATATATTCAACATTGATGTTTAGCTGTTTCCAGACCAAAGGAGCTAGTATATCTGATATTTTCCTTGCATCGGACATGAAATGAAAAATCTGGTAAAAATCTGAATCCAAGTTGATCGATTCTTTGAAGTGCTGGAATAATCTTTGACTGTATATGAAGTTCATAATTTAAATGCATAGATACACATCTTAAGGGTCTGAATGATGTTGATAAAAATCTGTCATGCTATATAGTTTGTCTTGTTAATTTGTTGTCATTTCCTTTGTAAGATTTGCAGTTGTAAAGTAGTGTTGCCTTTTTTTTTTTTTTTTTTCAGGAACTGTTGAAAGCTTGGATCGGCTTTATTGATGTTGCTGGGCTATACTTTGCCCTGACACAGCTGACTCACAGGAAAAGCTCTCAAAATCACAAGTTCCAAGCTGTTGGACTTGATGAGGGACAGAGGGAAGCTTGACTTCAGTTTATTTGTCACCAATTGTATATTTCCACCTATTGTGGACAGATTTGTGGCTATTAGGGTGCTTTCATTTCCAGCTTTGGACCCCCACTAAGTTGTATCAATCTTGGAACTCCTTGAAAGAGTACTAGTGTTGGTAAGTTATCTAGTACTTATGTTGGTAGTAGTTATGAACTTTTATGACCTAGAAAGAGTACTTTCTTTGAGATTTCGTGTAACGTATCCTTGTTTAAGTTGCATTCTCATTCTGGATACTTTGCTAGGTTAGTAGTGGAATTAGAGTTCGAAATAATTTAAGGAAATCCATACTATAGTTCTTTTGTATGCTGGGAATGGTTTCTATACATCTTCATCTTTCTTGACCGTATGGTACCATTTTCCTTTTGGCAGGGTGGGCTTTTGCAGACTCTGTTCTGAATCGTTTGGCACCCCTATGGGTTGGCGCTAGAGGACTAGAATTTACTTGGGACTACATTCTGCAAGGCCTTGAAGCAAATGCAAATCTGGTATGATATCATGTTTTTAGGTTCAGACAATTAATGCAGGATGAGTTACGTGCTGTATCAAACTCTTGGAATGCGCATAATATATCATATTGTTAGGTTGATTCTAATGTCACTAAAAGCGCATGTGTCTGTTCGTAGGGATATTCTTTTTCTTTCTAAAAGAGAAATGTTCTTTTTCCGTGCCCCGTGATTCAGGTGTTGAGTATATGATGCATGGAGTGAGGTTTGAGTCTTGTTTCTAAAAGAGAAATATAGTAGTACCAGGTATATTATTGCTTTGTGGGTAACCTTTTGTTGGCTGTTATGATTTGAGTATATTGGGGATATTGGGGTTTGAGTCTATGAGTCCTGGTCTGGTTTTTGTGTTTACTAAAAAATGCCGCTTACGGGTTATATTAACAATTATTTTTATTTGGTGGTACCTGATGCTATGGATGCTTACTGATGCTGCTACTTGTTCTGGCTTATCCTTGAATGGTCTTGATTTGGTTTATGCCAAGTTTAGGCTGGATCTTTTATTTTTGATGTATATATTCGTTGCTGCTACTTAGGATGATATTTTGATGTTTCTGCAGAATGGAGGTGCTGCTGTTTGGTTTTCAGTGATGTTTTGATGAGTGCTGTTCATTTCTGATGTGCCATGGTCTGGCTTTCTCTGGTTCAACCATGGCATATATGTTTGGGAGATTCTACTGCTGTTTAACACTTGGGGATGATACTCTGCTACAGTTTTTTTTTTTTTTTTCTTCTTTTTGCTGGTTATTTTGTAGCCCTTCTCAGATTGGCCTTGGCTTATTGTTCTGTTTTGGCCTTGGCGTTGCTCTATTTTGAGACATTGGACGTATAAGCTTTGATAGACAATCTTGTGAATCTTTTCAGAGGTGTTCCCTTCGGAAATATGAAAACATTTGTATGACATATTATGGATTGTTTGTATGTTATGTTGACAGTAATGAACTATGAAAGGGTCAAATTAATATAATTTTTTTTAAAAAAAAATACCTTTTCCGGAAATGCCGGGAAGGATTTTCCTAGCATTTTTGGGACTTTTAGCGGGGTTTAAAAAACACCGGGAAAAGTGGATTTTCCTGCAGTGGTGTATGTACTTTATGGTTGGAACCTTGCAAATTAACTACTGTATTTATAGGTGTTGTTTCTATGGGCCTTCGGGATGACATATGATTGTCGAGCGTTTGGGATGCCAACATAGTTAGAATGTCATTCGCCCGTCGTGATGCCTTTTATTCATTCCCTTGTCTTGTACTACTACTTACATCGTTATTAATAAAATTGCTTTCACTTTTCCAAAAAAAAAAAAAAAAGAATGAAGTAGCAAAGGGTCCTTTCCCCACAAAGAAGAGGAACAAATCAAATTAATGGCAAACCATCGGACAAAAGTGAAGTAGAAAACTATCTTGATGGAGGATCGTGCAAATCCAATTCGGCATTCGTCACAGAACTTTGAACCAAGGCAAGAAAGTCTTATGCACATTTAAAGAGGATCCCAACAAAAGTGGTAAGTTGGCATGCTGATTGCTGAAATTGTTTCTTTATGCACATTTAAAGAAAAGACACAGAAAGCAATGAAAAAATGGATTATTTATAAGGACACCCCTCCAACTATCACGTTTTGTCAACATGACCCCCCATCTTCAAAACTCGGCAAACTGACCCCCAACTATCAAAACTCATCAACTACACCTCCTCCCCATAATTCCGATAATTATTGGACGGAAATAGATGAAAGGACTAAATTACCCTTTCTAAAGAATTAAAGAAAGAAGTAGGGTTCCAGAGCAGAACCACGCCACCCCCTCATCTCTTCTCTTCTTCCCCATCTCTCTCCTCTCTCTCTCTCTCCCCGACATAGATGAACAACGACAACCTCGAATCGAAAATCTCAAACCCTAATCCTCGTTTTTCCTTCACGTTTGAAACCTTAAATCTCGTCTTTCCATCTCCATCTCCTCGTTCAACCGAAAATCGAAATCACATTTGCCTGTTCGCTCACTGGGAAACCCTAATCTCCTGGTTCAAAATCGTAAGTTGTAAGTTCCTTATCCATAACTGTTGGCTATAAAATCATACGGTTTTGGGGGTTTTGGAACCCTAAAATTTCATACGTCTTCGGGGATGTCGAACCCTAAAATGTCGATTTGAGTTTTTTAAAAGTTGTACACTGAAACTTCGATTGGAACCGTAAAGCTTCTATTGGAGTTTCTTAATGTTGTATCTTATCTTGAATTAAGAGATTTACGTTGAATTTACGACTATAAAAAATAGAAAATTTGGGAAATTTCGTATTTTATTTAGTAAGTACAAATTTGTCTCTATTTTGTACAATGAAGTCCTCCTTTTTTTTTTTTTTTTTTTTTTTTTCTATTATTGGATCTGACGACATTAGGGGTAAAATAGTAGCCCCTTTCCAAAAATCCAGATTGAGTGGTCCCTCTTTTGTATGGTTTCCATGCATTTTTTTTTTGAAGTTTCAGTTGAGATTCGAAATTTTATAAGTGTTTGTATAGTTTCTTGCTTTCCATGGAGTTTTTTATAAGTGTCAGTTGAAACCCTTTGATTAATGAAGTGTTTCGAAATTTTATAAGTGTTTGTATGGTTTCCTGCTTTCCATGGAGTTTTTTATAAGTGTCAGTTGAAATCCTTTGATTAATGAAGTGTTTGTATGCTTTTCATGAAAATGTTCCATTTTATAAGGCTAAGTATTTGTATGGTTTCTGTTGACTTAAACTTGACATCCTTTTACTTCCCTAAGTATTTATATGGTTTCCATGCAAATGTCAGACTTTTTTTAATACAACTCTTTTGTTGCAGATACAAATGGAGGAAGAACTTGACTTAAGGTGTACTTTGTTAGCTCGTGTTGGTGGTAAGCTACTTGGAGGGGCCCAGGAATACAAGGATGGGGTTACTGCTGAAATTAAGGTAGATCCAAATTCCTTCACCTTTTATGAGTTAATGGATGTAATTAGGGAGATAGGATATACAGTTCAAGAAGATAACATTAGTGTGTATTATACACTACCACTACCTGACATCAACCATGGGTTTGTTGCATTGAGAAATCATGATGATATGGTTAACATGTTTGCAGCCTATTTGTTGAATGGTATCAAATATTTCTCTATTGATATTTATGTTCACTGTCCTAACGTGGTTGATTCAGAGGATGAGGAGGTGATAGGTATAGACCAGGGTTGCATAACTAAGTTGAAAGGTGACCAACAAGTAGGAGGAGGAGGACAGAGAGGTGGTGATCAATATGGAGAAGTAGGAGTGGGAGAAGGACAGGGAGGTGGTAATCAAGATGGAGGTGGTGATCAACATGGAGAAGTAGGAATACGAGTTGGGGTTGAAGGTGGTGATGAAGATGGAGAAGTAGGAGTAGGAGAAGGAGGTGAAGGTGTGGATGCAAATAAAAGTGGTGAAATGGATGATGATAGTAGCTCAGACAGTGAGTGGTTGTGTCACGACCCAACTCCAATACGGGTCACGTGACTGGCCGGTGACGGAATCACCAAGGCCTCCAACACTTTTACCATTTAGAGCAAACTAATTAATATATAAAGAGAAACAGTGGAAGCGTCTATTCATACAACTCCAGAGTGTCTATACAACACAGGTAAGCATAATTTACATGACAACTATTACAGTATTACATGTCCCAAAACTACACAGCGCTACTGTTCCTTTTTACAGACGTGCTATTTACAATAGCAAACCAACAACGCATCCGGCCACAACTTGCTATCTACAATAACCTGGAAAATTAGAAAAGGTTTTCATAAGCCGAAGC
>JAOTQK010000002.1:8698898-8730690 GCA_025642025.1 Rhododendron ferrugineum
AGCAGCCTATGCAACCACCATAGGAGATCCATCCACCCCTGCACGAGACCGCCAGCAACTCCACCGCAAACCGCCGCCGCAACAGAGCCCAGCCATCGCCACCGTCAACAAATTTCAAGCCGATCGTTTTTGAGATAACCTGCAAATAAAACGTTAGAAGAAGACATCTACACTACACCACCGCGACAGCCACACCACCGACCACCACCACCACACAGACCCAGATCTACAAACACCAACCGCCTCCACCCAAAGCCACCGAAACACTGGACCTCCCAACGCCGCTAGGCTCCCGGAGGAACCAAGGGACCTCCGGCCGGAGGAAGCCGAGCAATGGCCCAGCCACCACACCCTCCCACATCGAGGAGGGTGGAGGCCCAAGAAACGCTGAAACGAAAGGGGAAACGGGAGGGAAACGACCTGGGAAGGAGAGGGATAGAGGGTAGAAGTGGAAGCAGGGCAGAAAAGAGGAGCCCGGGGGGAGGAGGGATGGATCCGCCTCCCCCCCCAGGCGGCGGCGGGCCAAAACGAAACCCTAGCAGAAGAGGGTTGTTTGTGAAGGACGTTGTTGCAGGTGTTAAGTTGGGAAATTTCAGTTCTACTCTAAGAGCAAGTTTATCAGTTGTAATGTAAAATTGCTAGTAAACAGTACACTTTTTTCATTTTACCTCCTCACATCTCTTTCAACACTACACCAATACTATCTATTTAACCTATTCTCTATTAAAATACTATTACTTTTATTTCCCTTTTTATTTTTTGGAGGAGAGAGAGAGAGAGTGAGAGTGAGAGAGAGAGAGAGAGAGAGAGAGAAAGTAATAAAGAAATGAAAAGATGGTGAACAGGAATTCGGTACATTTGCCTCACCATTTCATCAGGAGCCAATTTACCTCTTCAAACACCGCCTCTGCTGCTGCTGCTGCTTGTTTTTAAGTGTTTTCCTTGTGTAAAATAGCTATAAAGCCATTTTACCACACCTGATGTACTTGCTCTAAGTAGTGGTACAGTCGGTATCTTTGTCGCAGAGCAGAAGTGACCCCCCCAAAAAAAGAAAAGAATGGTGATACTGGTACAGATATAAAATATATAAAATCTGTATTAGTGTGTATAAATCCTATTTTGTTTCGTTTTAGGTCTCAAAAAAATGATCGAAATCGCTCATTTTGTTTAAAATACTTTATTTACAGCTCTTGTAAAAAATAATGTCAATCCGATATCGGTTAAGACACCTACAAAATATCCAATTTTGTCCTAGAATTCAAGCATGAATTCTAGAGCAAAGTTTGGATGTTTTGTAAATATTTTTACTGATATCGGATTGAGCTTATTTTTTGCATGGACCATAAGCAAAGTATTTTAAACAAAATAAGCGACTCCGATCATTTTTTTGAGATCCAAAATGGACCCAGAAAAAAGTTTGTATCCACTGGTACAAAATTTTCATCAATACCATTAGACTTTTCTGAAAAAACAAACCCTTCGATCGGCAAAACCCTAACTGCAGATAATTAAAAAAAAAAAAAAAACAAGACAAAACCCTAAAACCCTCTTCTTCACATCGTTTCCAAACCTCTCTCTCTCCATCTCTCCTCCATCAGCAACCATGGTGGAGCTAAAACTGTCAGAAACAGGGTCAGGGGCAGAAGAGAGTGAATTCTCAGAAAATGAGGTATATGGTAATTCCACCTGTTTAAATCTTTCTTTTCGTTTTCCTCCTCTCCCATGTTCTCACATGTATAGGGTTTTTAGTTTCTCGATGTCTTTAGTGTATGGTTCTTATCCGTAAAGTATTCTATACTTTCATTGGAATTATAGCAGGAGATAGCTAATACAAGCGGCGGTGATGATGCCTCAACTGGTGGTGTCGAACATGCTCCGCAAGATCACGGTGTTACTGATAGTGGTGATTTTCAGCAAGAAGAGGATCAAAACGAGAGCGATGAAGACCGTCATGGAGTCGAAGAGAGTGATTCGTCAGAGGATGAGGTATTTCGATTTCGTCTTTGGATAAAAGGAGTATGTGTGTGTGTGTGTTTAATTTTAGAGATCCAATCAAAAGGGCAGTTGTGCTTGCTTATACCGCGAGTTTTATTCTGCTTTTGAATGAACTGGAGGGATGGCGGATACTATGTGTTTTGCACATTTTTGGGATGGTCGTGGATAGTGGAGTAGTGGTTAATGAGGTTTTAATCTATTACTACTTTGCGCATACCAGTTATTGAATGGGACATTAAAAGTAACTTACTTTTTGGAACAATTACGAAAATCGATTTTGTGACAAGGCTTTACAATTTTGTTCACACTAAACCCCTTCTCCCTTTCTATATTAGTCTTATTAGAATAGATATTGCAAATTATGTTCCCAGCCGAGATGTTTTTTGTGGTAAATTAACCATTTATTAAAGCAACCAAACCAGGATCACAATGAGAATCCCAAACAACGAAACGAAGCTAACTCACTCGTAGCTACCTAGGAAAGCAAAGCAACAACCAATATTATAGAGGACAAAATTTTCTAGAACTAAGACTCCCTAGTCCTGACTAAAAGCCTGTTAGCATTGCCGGGCTTCAAACTCCTCCACGAGCTTAAGCATGCTCGAATTTCCTCCATGATCAGAGCTCCCAAAGCAGGGGCAGTCACACTTGGGCCTTCAAACTGTCTATTGTTTCTTTCCCTCCATATCCAATAAATGGCAGCAACCATAGAAAGCTTATAAACTCTGATAGGACAGGAATCACTGGACCTATGAGCCATAATCCATTCCAGTTTCACTAGCTAAAACAGTACAAGATTGATCAACATTGTTCGTATGTAGTAACCAATTCTGGACTATCTTAGTATACTTGTGTGCATAAAATAAGTGATCATGAGATTCATCTTCAACCTGGCAAAGCAAGCATCTTCTGTCCACAACCAAGGCCCCCCAACTATGGAGTCTTATCTTTTGTTGACAGCCTTACCAGAAAAGCAAGTCATTTTGTAAAAGCCCAACGTGGGACATTATGGGTGAACCACATGCATTTAGCCCATGGGAAAAACTATTCCCACCCGAGATTATTCCTTTGAAAGTGTAAGCAATGCAGCCGTATCATGCTGTCATTGTTCTTAGGTGAATGACAAAGAGATTCATTTTGAATTTCCCATGTGGGCATTTCACTTTCTTGGTAACTTTGGCAGGGTAATACTGTTTTCTTCCCCTGGGTTTAATACATATCAATCTGTTTATCCCAAAACAGGTTGCTCCACTTAATACGGTAGGGGAAGTTCCCCTGGTATGGTACAAGGATGAGGAACATATTGGGTATGACATCACTGGGAAGAAGATCAAGAAAAAGGAGAGACAAGATAAGCTTGATTCATTTCTCGCCAGTGCTGATGACTCCAAAAATTGGTGAGTTCTCAAATGATGACCATGCAATGAAGTGTTAAGTGCTGTAGTGTAATATTTGTCTGTACAAGAAATTCTCTAGTTTCTTTTCATGTTATAAAGAACTACAGATTTGTTCATGGGGTTTGTTTGTATGCAAAGTAGCATAAATTTGAGAAGTAACTTGAAAGGAGATGTTCAAGATTCTACAAACTGTATGCGATAGAACGGATCCTCCATTTGGACTTTAACATTGTCCAACTGCTGAACATGGGGCTTTTAGAGTCATCTTTTTAATTATGTTTATTTGTGTCAGGCGCAAAATCTATGATGAGTATAATGATGAGGAAGTGGAGTTGACACCACATGAGACTAAACTTATACGTAAATTGCTGAAAGGACAGGCACCACATGCTAACTTTGATCCATACGCGGTTTGTAATTTCTCATTCATCCTGTGGTCACCTTTTTTGGTTCTCATAATTTGTTTGAATTGGGAATGTGAAACTGCCAGCTCTTTTCTATTATGTGTACCTCATTTACTTCTCGGAAGATTTTTTGAAGTTAATCATGCTGTGAATGCAGCCTTATGTTGATTGGTTTGCCTGGGAAGATTCAAAGCATCCACTTTCAAGTGCCCCAGAACCTAAGAGGAGGTTTATTCCTTCCAAGTGGGAGACTAAAAAGGTGAATTCTTTGGGACACTATGTTGTGATTATGCAAAGATAACAGGGCGGAGAGACTATTTTGGTGTTCTTTTTTCCAGTAATAGATTCTTCATGAAGTCTCTTTTCTTCATTGGCATTCTATTGTTGAATGTATCTCTGTCAATGTGTGTATTCCTGAGATCTATTGCAGTTCCGATGATTAAAAATCTTTTTGGTCTTCATTAGCGACCTTTCAAGGTCTTTCTTGGACAATTTGAATTAGATCTATATGAGGACGCACTGATTTTGTAAGTTTTAGTGGTTTTGTTATGTTTTGCGGCTTTTCCATGACACTGAAGTTTTGTAGCCTTTTACATTTTCAAGTACCTAATATTCAACCTATTAACCTTGAGGTTGTGGGTTCAAACATGCGGGCAGTCACTTCTGTGCATATTTTGCCGAGGATTAGGTGTGTGCAGCTGAACCCACTCTACCATTCTCATACCCTCATTAATGGGGTCTAAACTGGCTTACTTTATCCTTTTGCATATTGTCTTCAAAGCCTACAAGTCTTTTTCCAGTAATAGATTAGTGGAAATTGTCAAAGATGCATTCTTGTGGCTCGACTTGTGTGGATCATGAAATGCATCTGTGAAAGAACTTAGTTAGTACTTCCTCTCATAATTGATTCTATATGATTGCAATCTTCAGTTTTTGTGGTTTCTTGTTAATCTATAGGTTGTCCAGTATGTGAGGGCAATTCGGAAGGGATTAATAAAATTTGACAAACCAAAAGAAGAACCAAGGGTCTATCACTTGTGGGGAGATGATTCAAGCTCAAAAGAAAAGGCTGCTCATGGATTAGCTTATATTCCCGCACCAAAGCCTAAGTTGCCAGGTATCGTCTAATGGTTTGACAATGATCCTGGATACAGACTAATGACTTTTCCTGTATCAATTATTACCGATACTAAGCTTTTACTATCTATTTATGTTTCTTTTAGGGCATGACGAATCCTATAATCCTTCTTTGGAATATATTCCAACCCAAGAAGAGATTAATTCTTATCAGCTTATGTTTGAAGAGGACCGACCTAAATTTATTCCCAAAAGGTATTATAAATGTCATCCTCATTGTTTAGTGTTTCTTTGTTTGCTTCGTTTAGTTAATAGTTGAACAATGTCCGTTTCTGGTTGTGTTTATCTAGGTTTACGTCTTTGAGAAGTGTCCCAGCATATGAGAAAGCTGTCAGTGAATCTTTTGAGCGTTGTTTGGATTTATATTTGTGCCCTAGAGCACGGAAAAAGCGTGTAAGTTAAAGGAAAATAGTTGGGATATGTTTGAAATAGTATGGTTCTTCCTTTTTGTTTGTAGACGCAAGTCTATTTTTATTTGGTCAATCATCAATGTTACAAAGAAATTCCCATGGCTTTTTCCAGATTAATATTGATCCTGAGTCTTTAAAGCCCAAGTTACCAAGTCGCAAAAACCTTAAGCCTTATCCAACAACATGTTATCTTGAGTATAGAGGTCACAAGGGTGCAGTTCTGTCAATTTCAACTGAAGCTTCGGGCGAGTGGATTGCTTCTGGTAATTTCCCTGCATTTTTAGTTCCATGAAATTTACAGACAATTTTCTGAATGTGGGTTTACTATCTATGATGTTCCATGAAGGTTCAAGTGATGGAACTGTGCGTGTATGGGAGGTTGAAACTGGAAGATGTCTTAGAATCTGGGAACTTGGCGAAGCTGTCCAGCATGTGGCATGGAATCCCTCACCTGACCTTCCTATCTTGGCAGTTTCTGCGTAAGGCTATAGATACTTGAGGCATGTTTGTGTGACTGGATGAATTGCTAGAGGATATAAGATGTGCAGTTCCATCGGGTTGGTAATGAAGGGATTGATGATACCATAACCCCCAAGGTATTGTAAATCCCTTGTTCTGTGGGATGTAATCTCCAACAGATATTTTATCCTAGCTGTAAATTAACTAAACACGGAATATGTGATACTCTTGGCTTATAGTCCTATCTGAAGCATTAGTCCAGACACACAAACGGGGCCTTTACAGTATCCTCTCTCTCTCTCTCTCTCTCTCTCTCTCTCTCTCTCTATATATATATATATATATATATATATATACATACATACATAAAAAATTCCCACCTTATGTTGATCGGCACTTGAATTTTAACTGATTTTGCAGGGGACAAGATGTTTTTATTTTAAACACTGGGTTTGGTAATGAAGAAGATCAGAAAAGGGTCAAAGAACTTCTTCACGTCGAAACACACCCAGAACCTGATGACTCTAGTCAGTGTGAATTAGTAACTGAGTGTTACTTTGGACTGTTGATATACGGTAACTGTTGTTTAACCTGTGCATGTATTTGTATTTTGTAGGTAATAAGGCATCTGTCGTGGGCTGGGCACAAGATGCTAGACATGAGGGAGTTAGGTTAAAGCACTTTAAGGTACTTTGATGTCGTCGTTCTTCTTTCTTTATGTTAGATTTGTTTTGAGAAGTAGTTGGACTTGGGTGATAACCTTATTGTTTTGTGGGCAGACTGTGTCTTCAGTGGAATGGCATCGCAAAGGAGACTACTTCTCTACAGTTATGCCTACTGATATCCTTTTGGCAATTATGTTAGGCAAAAATATGATTACTTTTTGCTAAACATAATCTCACTCACATGAAAAGAAATCACATGAATTTTTATTAAGTGGTTCGGACCCATTCAAGATATAGCATATCTCTTAATTACATCTTTAATAAAAAAGAAAACCCTTTGATTCCAATTATTCTTTATCGTCGATCACTTTTTTGTGAGAAAGAGAAAGGGGGATTGAGTTTTATTTATTTTAGGGGCTGAACCAAGATAAACATCTAGGTTGCCAACGTACCCATGGTTTGGGATCAAGCCAAACGTAGTTCATGTTTAGTGTTTTTATTTTGAGCGAGCCTCTGCAGCTACTTTAGTAGTTTGGTGAACCTTCAAGGTTCAATTATATTATAAACTTAGGAATTGCGGCATCATTGCAAGAAGAGCACATCCCAACAAGGTTGGCACCACTCCTTTACCAATCATATGCCAAACCTAAATCATTTTGAAGTTTGTGACTGCACTCGTTTGAATGAGTTGCCTACGTATCCGAGTTTGAACCGGAATCAAGTCAACGTAGTTCCTAGTTTAGGAATTTGATTTTTGTTGGTGAAGATTTGAAGTTCACAAAGTTTGTGACTATGCCCATTTGAATGGGTTGCCTACGTATCCGAGTATGACACGGAATCAAGTCAACGTAGTTCATATTATATTTTTTTGACATCAGATTGTCCAAGCTGACTTTATATGTCATGAGCTTTGAACTTTCTTTTTCATCAAAGTGATGGTGGCATTTTCAAAAGTTTGTATGCCGTGTGAAGATTTGAGTTACTGGAATGGCAAACAAAGGCCATGTCCAATTAATCTTTCCTTCAACAGATGCGGTTTAACAGTGTAAACTAACCAAATCTCCGTGGGTTTAACCCACGTCAAGTCATAATTTTAGTTTAGGAGGTTAATTGTAGTTTTTGGAGCAATCTGGCACAAATTTAAGACTTTTCACGGCTTAATTCAAAGCCATTTTGTGGCTGAAAGTTTTGAAACCGTTAGTAGCTTAATTTTCAAGACCGCATGAAATATAGGATTTATCCATTGGAGGCAAAATAACAATGCCCGTGGGGCTGATTTTGATATGTTCAAGCCGGCCTTTGTTGTGGACTTGAACATTTTCATCCGAACCATCCGGCGGCTTTTATTAAATTTTGACTTTGCACCGCCCCGCGGCAGTGGAATTTGAACTTTGTGCCGCCTCACGGCAATGGAATTTGAACCTTGTGCTGTCCCCGACGGCAATGAGATTTTAACTGGCGCCGTCCCCGACGGCAATGGGATTTTAACTGGTGCCGTCCCCGACGGCAATGGAATTTTAACTGGCGCCGTCCCCGACGACAATGGAATTTTGACTCTCGTCATCCTCGACGGCAATAGGATTTTAACTTTGCGCCGTCTCCGACGGCATTCGAATTTTAACTTGCGCCGTCCCCGACGGCATTCAAATTTTAACTTGCGCCGTCCCCAACGGCAATGAGATTTTAACCTTACGCTGCTTTATAACAATGGACTTTTAACTTTTCGCTGCTTCACAGCAATGGAATTTTAACTTTTTGCTGCTTCACGGCAATGGAATTTCAATTTTGCGCTGCTTCACGACAATGGAATTTTAAACTTTATGCCGTCCCCTACGGCAATGGAAGAAGAAATGGGAATCTTATTTTGAAAGAGAAATGGAGAGAGATAAAGAGAAAGAAGAGTAGGGGCTCGGAACCCACGCTTGGAACTTGTACAGAAACTCTTTTGCTCTGTGCTTTCCTTCTTCAGTTTTGCTTCTGCCTTCTTCACAACTGAGTGCTTTCTTTCGAAATAACTCACTCTCTTTCTGTTTTCTTTTTGTTTCCCCTTTTTGGTTTTCTCCCCCTGCTTGAACGTTGCATGTCTATATATAAACATAGCAACAGATCATGATTGGCTTCCCACTTACCCATGCTGGGTATTTTGACAGTTTCCAAAAACTGCTCCCCATTTTCTCTATGTGGGGGATGTTTGGAAAATCAACAAAGATAGCTTTGACTTGGTCTAGCTTTAGTTGAAGTGTATTTAACAAATAGGTGGAAGTAACCAACTATTTGAATGGGTGGCTTTAAAACACCATAGCATTTGGGCAGTTAATTCCCACTTTCCAAATTCTCATCATCATTGTATCTACAATGATATGCATTTTGTTATCTGAAGTGGTAACAATATATAGAGCTGAATGGTGTGCATGTCGTCCATATTATTTTACATGCATTTTTTTGGCTATAAATTGGAAGCGAAGTTTTTAAGTACCCCTTTTGTTTCAAAGTAAAAATTTCCCTCCACATTAATAATTTCTTGTGATAGTCAAAATTTATGGTTCAACAAATTATTTGGAATTTTTTAGTGCATTAGATAGCTGACAGACATTAATCGCCCTTCCAAGATGAAGCAAAAGTGGTTGTATCGGTATCTAACGTGCTTTGGCCTTGTTTTCTTCGCTTTTGCCTTGTTTTCTTCGTCATCCCCACTTGGTTTTGTCTCCAAGTCATGATTTATCTTCTTCTTTGAACAAACAAGCTGCCCTTTTTTAGGTTTTCCCCAATTAATCGCGTTTACTTCTCTTTATTCTGAATCCCGCTAGTGTTAAGTACTAGAGTGCACCTCTGTCATTTTTCTTGATTAAGAGAAAGTGCCTAATTATGGAAATTGGGCAAGAACATGAACTTGTTGCTGAGTTGTCTTTATGGTGTCATGTATAAAGGGGCGTCCTCATATAATGAAGGTTTAGAGCTAAGAAGCACGGATACGGATACGTGATTTTTCCAAAAAATAGGATACGATACGTTGGGGATACGTTGAATATAAAAAAAAATAAAAAAAATATATATCTAAAAAAATATAAAATTCCATTAATTAGGTTGTGAGGATGAGGAAACAGAACTACCAGCACTAGCACTAGCAGAATCCATCAGATTTTACTGTTTAAAAAAAACCTAAATTAGACCAGAGAGAGATGAGAGACACGATAGGTATAGGTATAAAAAAAAAAACCCTAACTCAGATTTTACTGTATAGGTATATATATACACGCACACACACTAATACTGATTGAGAGACGAGAGAGAAGAAGACGAGAGAGAGAGAGAGAACAGAGAGACTTACAGATCGACTTCTCTTGTTGAGAGATGAGAGACGAGTGAGAGACTTCCAGATCGACTTCTGCCTTTTCCTTCTCTGTAATCGACTTGAATATGTACGTACAGTGTAGATCAAAAAATATATGTACACCTAACTGCAGTTTTGACCCTTTAATTTTAAATAATAACAATTTTAACCCCACGCGTATCCAAAACGTCCAAAACGTATCCACAACGTATCGGGATACCAAAAATTAATGTTAAAAACTAGATACTCTAAAAAACGTATCGGACAGGTATCCGTATCCGATTTCGATACGCATACGGTACGTGATACGTAGGCTAAAATAGAGTATCCGTGTTTCATAGGTTTAGAGTATGTAACTATGGAATTCTATTTGATTTTGCAATACCTTGTTCCACAGGCTTGCTGAGCTCTTCACATTGAGCTGGAGCAATTGGAAATAGTGCACTCTCCGTTTGCAATTTATTTATCCATCTTCCAAGTTTGGGATGTCCCAAACTGCATGTACACTCAGAGAAGTTAAAGCATTTAGGCCATGTTCGTTTCGTTACTTGATTTTGTTTTAACTTTGTTTTTCAATCATTATCCTATATCTTTCTCCAATCATTACCCTATTTCTTCAATTATTAATTTCATTTCTCTCTCTATCTCTCTCCATTCATTACCCCTCTCTCCAATCATTACCCTATTTCTCTCTCCACCCATTACCAAAACTAAAATACCCAAAACTCTTAAACGAACAAAGCCTTAGTTTTCCAAAACTGTCTCTTCAAATGGTTATGAATACTTTTAAAAGTGAGGACAAAGGGGAAGTGTTGGAAATAAATACCTTTTGGTTTGAATTTGACTAAAAGGTGGATTCATTCTGATACAGAGGGAGTAACTTATTTTTTCTGTTAGGAATGCGATGGTTTGATGCATGATTTTACTGTTAGACATGCCTAATACTTCATTTGGTGTTTCTTAACTAACTTGTTACGTGAATCAAGAGCTATCTTGATACACCAGCTCTCGAAGAAAGTTACGCAAAGAATTCCATTCAAGTTGCATGGGCTTCCAGTGTCATCAACCTTCCATCCAACCCGTTCTGTTTTTTTTGTTTCCACAAAGAAGAATGTTCGTGTTTATGATCTGTTGAAGCAAAAGCTTGTTAAGAAGCTTGAGACTGGGTTCCGCGAAGTCTCCTCCATTGCAATTCATCCTGGTGGTATGTGTATAATTGTGATTTCCTCATTTACAATTCCTTGTTTCCTTTAGTTTTGTTGATGGATAATTGTGCCATTGCTTTCGTTCTTAATGCAATCAGCTGTTAAAGTTCTTTTGTTTCTTTTTATCCTGTTGTGCAGGTGATAATGTTATTGTTGGGAGCAGAGACGGAAAAATGGCTTGGTTTGACATGGACCTCTCATCTCAACCTTATCGAGTTCTGAAGTATGTTTCTTACTTTTCTTCCATCCCCCTCATCAAATGTAACATTGGGATAAAATAAATATGTTGTGTAAAGGTTTACTATGACTTCTCAATCCAATCGGGATGAGAATTGTTCAGTTTCAGATACAACAGCTATGCAATTCCATAAAATTGTGCAAAATCTTTGACAGGTTTCAAAAAAAGTTGTGCAATTTGGTTAAAGCCTCGAAGTAGAGAACAATCATGCATGCTAACAATTGATGTCGTGGAGAAGTTATTCACACTGTTTTAATACAATAATAGCAAGAAGAGGATTATGACATAGTGTGCTTGTGTGCCTTGCATACAGCACATAAATACATCCAGTGCGTCATATATGTACGCAGATTCATACAAAATTTTGGTGCATAAGGTGGGGGTAGAGCTCTAGATTGTGCTTAAATAGAAGCCTAGTAGGCAAACTATTATCTTGTACCTTATTATTGTCTTATTTATCTTTCCCCCCAATTTTCTATTAAATCTATATAATTGCTCTGATCCGGCTATTTTAAATTTCAGATGTCACCCGAAGGACATTACCAGTGTGGCCTTCCATCGTTCATACCCTCTATTTGCTTCATGCTCTGATGATTGTACAGCGTATGTTTTCCATGGCATGGTTTATTCGGATTTGAATCAGAACCCCCTTATTGTTCCGTTGGAAATACTCCGAGGGCATACAAGTGCAAATGGAAGAGGTGAGTGCTTCGACTGTCTTTATTTTGTCTTCCTTCTAGTTATGTGTGGAATATAATTTAGCGGTGATTTAAACTGGATGATAGTTTTTTTACTTAAAAGGATTGACCGTGAGCAGAGAAATGAAGAGATTCAATCCCAGGTCCCTTGTATTATTACCAAGAGACTTTGCTAGCCAACTGTGCTCACAAAACATACAACCCATTATTTAGTTGGGGAAAATATTACAACTGGAATACGTAGGGGATGCACCTGGTAGATATGGTAAGAGGAGGCACGGTTTGAGTGTCTAAAGCTCGGGTCATCAACCTTGAGGTTGTAAGTTTGAACGGGAGGGCAGCCACTATATGCAAACAATGCCGAATGTTTTTTGTACCCAATTTCCCTCGTAAACTCCGTTAATGGGGACTAAACTGGATATACTACTGCTACTTCTTCTAGCATTGCCCTTGTAAGTTACTAAGGGCCTGAGGCTCTGTTTGGAACTTGTGGAAAGGAAAGGAAAAGAGAGAAAAGAGAGGGGAAATGTGAAGAAAGTGGATTCTTTTCTCTTGTTTGGTCGTAGAAAGAAAATGAAAGGAAACTATGAGGAGAATGAATTTCTCCTGTTTGGCTTCAAGAGGAAAATAGAAAGAAAAGAAATTTTTTTTAACTGCCTTTTCCTTATAAATTCAAAAGTCAGTCACTTCCAATTCAAATCCAGAAGCTATGTAGGGCAACCCAACTTCCTTGGTACCTTTTTTCACAATGCATACAACCTGGAGGAAAAGGATCATGAAGAAGGGTAGTGATAATGCCGAAACTGTTTTTGTTGTTGCCAAAACTCTAGCGCATAAACTGATAAAAGTCTTATACACTGCACATGGTACAGGCCTTTTGTGCACTAGAGTTTTGGCACCAACAAATTTTTTTTTGGCATTATCATTTCCCCATGAAGAATGGTAACCTTTATGTTAAAGGAATTGGTTCAGACATTTAAACAAACACATGATAGTAAAAAAATGCTCATAGGAATTGAGTATTTTGAATTCAATAAGGTATCAAGTAGATGCATGTAGATGAGAGACCATCTTGTAAAACACACACAGACACACGCGCACGCGATTGAGAGATCTCTAACCACGGTCTGAAGATTCGTGGTTGGAGATTTCTGATTGAGTGGGAGAGTGTCTTCAAATTTTTGGTGCCCCTTTTTCTCTCCCATTTTCCTCAGCCATTCCCCTTTCCAGAGCTTTCTTTTCCTTCCTATTTTATTTTCCTTTTCCTTAAAATGGGAACCAAACAACCATCAAGGCAAATTGGTTATTTTCCTTTCTTTTCCCCCATTTTCCCTAGGTTCCAAACAGAGCCTAAATCTCTAAATCTAATGAGATGTCCCCTGGATAAAAAAAAGAAGAAGAAGAAGAGATGTCCCCGATATAAGGTGTGTTTTCTCATTTGGTTTGTGTTGCAGGAGTAATGGACTGTAAATTCCACCCCAGGCAGCCGTGGTTGTTCACTGCAGGTGCTGATTCAGTGATCAGACTTTTCTGTCATTGAAGTAGGGCGAGCCTCCCAGTTTCTAACATTATTATGGATGAAAAGGCATTAAACTTCAGCTAGACCGGTTGATGGATGAATCTCAATGGGAATATTAGGCGGCTGAAATATGTATCCGATGTTACATTCAGTTATTATTTGTTGCGGGGGTGACAAATCAGTGGTCATTAAATTTTGTATGGTGCTTTTTTTTTTTTCTGTGTGTTTTATTTAATAGGCTGAATTCTATGCACCGAAATGTAATGTAAGGTTCTGTTCACATATTTTTGACCCTTTTTGGGAAATTGAGAAATCAGGTCGGTTAATTCAGAATGAAAAAGAGCTCTGCTCTTGCATGTTTTATGGTTGAATTCGATTTCTTCAATGTAACATGCTCTGGTTTATTATGGGAAAGGACACTTAGCTTGATTTAGCCAATGAGATTGTATTTAGCTGTTTATTGTTTTCTTTCAGTATGTAATTCCTAAATTTGGGAACTGTGTTGTATTGTATGCTTTATATTTCAATCTACCATGTGTTTTACAAAAAGTTTGATTACGAAGTCTCGAGGATCGTAATGTGCATTCTTGGCAGCATCCTCCTTGTTGAGATAAATGGAAATTCAACTGCGATAGAGCCTTTTCTCCGTCTGATAAGCGAGCAGCCTTTGCGGTTATTGTCCAGAAGTTCTAATGTGTCTTTCATGCACGTCAACTGTGGTAAAATCAAAATGGGTTCTGCCTTGGCTGCTGAAGCGTGGGCCACTCGGATACCGTGCTCTATGGCGGCATCCTGGATGAAGCCAAACTCCATAATCCATCAACGGAGGAGAAGTGGACTGGGAAGTGGGCTCCATCCTTTCAAGCGTTTCACATTAACCTTAACCCTAACCCTAAATCCGAACAAGAGCCTATGCCATTTTTTCCTCCTTATTTCGTTGCCAAGGATATGAAACGAGTTAAGTATTCGCAACTTATGTACCTCGCCCTTGATCGGTTGTGGGTTTGAAATTTTTTTTCCAAACTCAAATTCACTCATTACCTATATTTCTAATTATTACTTTCATTTCTCTCTCCATTCATTACCCCTATATCCAATCATTAATCTCATTTCTCTCTCTATATCTCTCCCCACTCATTACCCCTATCCCCAATTATTAACTTATTTTCTCTTCTCACTCATTACCCAAAAACCAAACCCAAAAATTTTCCAAACCCACAACCGAACAAGGCTAGGTATTGTTCTGAGAGAGAAAAAATATCAACAAGTGGGATACAAGAACATGAAAACAGATTGAAGAACTACAACAGATTCTCAAAATTAAATGTGATCTATGAAGCACTGACACACTTACGTGGACACCGGATCCGTGTCAAACACACCAGAGAGGTAGAGTCAGAGATACACTGGGATACGTATGAGACATGCCAAGTGGTGTGTCTAACTATTTATAGTAAAATTTCATAGGGGACACGTCTCGTGTCTAGGGGTGGTCATAGTTCTAGACCCAAAGCGAACAGAGAAAGTCTGAAACCACACCCAAAACACACATTAAACTGCCCAAATGTGAGTGTTTGGGAATTTGAGTGTTTGTTTTGGGTGTGGTTGTAGATTTGTTGAGCTTCCTAATAGATTCCTATTTCTTGTGGTTTGATTGTTCTATTAGACCAAAGGCCAATAAAGAGTAACTACAGACCTCAACAGAGATAACTTTTCCTTCTTTTCTTCTCCATTTCCTGTGCTCCAAACATACCCGGAAAGGGCTTGTTTGGAACTTATTGAGAAGAACAGAAACTTTAAAAAATTTATCCTCCATTTTTTGGTTTCCAGACAAAAAGAGAAGAAAATGACAAATTCAAGTTCTTTGCACAGTAAAATTTTTCTCCCATTTTCCTAGCATTTTTTTTTCTCTCATTTCTCTCATTTCCTCCCCTCAAGTTACAAACACAGTGTAAAGTAAGAATAAGGCCAAATTGGAGGGTTTAACTGTAGTTTAATCTAAGTGGGTTTCATCCTTCCAATACGACTTCCAAACAAAACCCTAAACCCTCCTTCACTTCCATCCCAGACTCCAAACCTTTCTCTCTCTCTCTCTCTCTCTCTCTCAGCCATGGCGGAGCTAAAACTGTCCGAAACCCGAGACCTGACTCGAATCGAACGCATAGGCGCACACTCCCACATCCGCGGCCTGGGCCTCGACTCCACCCTCGAGCCCCGCTCCGTATCCGAGGGCATGGTGGGCCAGACCTCCGCCCGGAAGGCCGCCGGCGTCATCGTCCAGATGGTCAAGGAGGGCAAGATCGCCGGCCGCGCCGTCCTCCTCGCCGGCCAACCCGGCACCGGCAAGACCGCCATCGCCATGGGCATGGCCAAGTCACTCGGCCTCGAAACCCCCTTCGCCATGCTCGCCGGTAGCGAGCTCTTCTCCCTCGAGATGTCCAAAACCGAGGCCCTCATGCAGGTATGTACAAGGATGGACCGAGAGGCGGATGATGAGTTGTTACCATTTCTACTACTATCATCTTGTTTGTACTCTTGCGCATGACGACTAATAAGCTGTAGATGAGACGAAATTTACTTACAAATTAATAACTATTTTGCCTATTATGTGTTTGATGAAATGTGTGAATGAAAAGTTGTATTTACTGCTAGTATGTGTTGGAATTATTATTATTTTTTTTGGGGTAAGTTAACCACTTTATAATGCAACCAAACTAGAAACTTTGGGGAAAACCCATACATCAGAACAGGGCTACCACATCCCTAGCCAACTAGGAAATAACAAGACATCCAACATAACAAAACAATCAAAACCAGACTATACAGAGGTAAAAATCCGGGAACTAATACTCCACCTCCTGGCAAGCAATCTGTTAAGAGTCATTAGCCTTCAACCCTCGCCACGAGCTTAAGCAAGCGCTGACATCTCCTATAATCTGAGCACCCAAAGAGGAGGCAGGAGAACTTAGACCTTGAAATTGTCTTCTATTCCTTTCCCTCCACACAGCATAGATGGCAGCAGCCATAGACAACTTATACACTCGCCTTGAGAAAGAATCACCTGATCGATGCACCATTATCCAATCAATCTCACTAGTCAAACCACGACAGGGACGATCATCATTATTCTGCAGCGAAAGCATATTCCAAACTGATTTAGAGTAGGCACAATCAAAGAATAAATGTTCATGATTCTCATCTACACTCTGGCATAGCAAACACCTTTTGTCCACAACCAAACCCCAGCTATGCAACCGATCCTTGGTTGACAACCTTCCCAAGAATGCAAGCCACTCTATGAAAGCCCACCTGGGAACATGATGCATAAACCGTTACATTTTATCCATGGAACAGCAGGAAAGACCTGTCTAAGTTCCTGCCAAGCAGAATTTGTAGTATATCCCCAGAGTTTCCCAAAATCCATCTTATAGAATCAGAACAGCTACATTAGGAACCAAATTTGGGTCAGTATTAGCCACAATTTCCCTGGTAATAGCACTTCTTGGCCTCGATCATTTCCATGTCCCATTGTGACTGATTGAAGCAACTTTAGCAGACATGGATCTCCCAATATCAAACCCCACAGAATCTCCAAACCTCTGGCAGAGAGGCCCAAGAGGATGCTAATTATCAACCCACAAGACAGTAGACAAGCCATTCCCCATTATATATTTAAGTTTGAAGAGTTTCCTGATAGTCCAAGAAGCCTTGTTAGGAATCTTGGATTGCCAAATACTTTGCCTTTTTAAGATAAAGGTATGTACCCATTTGATCCAAAGATTATCAGCTTTTAGGCAAACAGCCCACAAATGTCTAATCATCGAGGCCTTGTTCCAAGTTTTAAGCAATCTAAGACCCAAATCTCCTTCATTCTTAGGGGCACAAATTGCATGCCAGGCCACCTTAGCACCACAATGTTTCAGCTCCGGATCAGACCAAAGAAATGCTATAAGTAGCCTCTAATTATCATTAAGCACTCTTTGAGGTAATATAAAAATGGAAGACCAATAGATTTGAATGTTGAATTGAACAGACTTAATTAGCTGTAACCTGCCACCATAGGAAAGAGTATGATTAGCCCATGACAGCATGACTGAATCCTTCTGATGATCTTTTCCTTCGACTGAGCACAATCTTGGGCTTTGAGCCTAGTAGAGATGGGGGGGACCCCAAAATATTTCATCGGAAGTGACCCTTCTGGAATGGGTAAGATCCTTCGTAAAGCCTCTCTAACAACAACATGAACCCCAGCAAAGAAAATTGAACTCTTTTGCAGATTAGGTTGCAACCCTGAGAATAGTAAAAATCAGAGAGAGCATTTGCAAGAAGCTGAAAAGATCCCTCCTCAGCGCCACAAAGAACAAAATGGTTGTCTGCAAAAATAAGATGTGTGATATTAAGGGCCCTGCACTTAGGATGGAAAACAGAACCACCACTCTGTCTGATCCTGTACTGTAACGAGGCAGTGAAACCTTCCATAACCAGTAAGAAAAGGTAGGGAGATAGGGGGTCTCCTTGCCTAATTATAGGAAGTGGGGTATTTGTGTTGAGAGTTGTGAGACAAGTGAGTGGATGAGATTTAAGAGTGAGGGCCAAGCCAAATAATTCGAACGGTGGAATTGAGTGAGTTGGGTTAAATCATGGGTGTGTTTGAGCTATAATTCGGTTGCAGTAACTGGTGTAGTTGGAATTGTGTGGCTGTGCTTATATTTGCTTTTGTACAAGTATATGTATTTGCCTGTAAGGAAAGGTGTGGGTTAAAGAGATAAAGAGAGAAGTGAGGAAGCAGAGGAGTATGAGAACGTGGGAACCCCTATTGGGGGGGTCCCCCACCCCCATATGTGTTGTGCAAGAGTGTGTGTGTGTGTGTATGTGTGTGTGTGTGTGAGAGAGAGAGAGAGAGAGAGAGAGAGAGAGAGAGAGAGAGAGAGAGAGAGAGTTATGTAATTCTGTTGTTGATTGATAAAAGTTAGTTTTTGTGGAAATAATCTCTTTTACCCATCATTAAGAAGCTCTGTTCTAAAAATCGGTCTAGGTGGCTGCTTAGTCGGCGCCTAAATAAAAATTGGCCTAGGCGCTAACTTGTCAGCTGCCTAGGGAGCTAGTTGGTCGGCCTCTCCCGCCCGACTAGCACCTAGCGAGTTTTAGAACACTCAATAAGAAGGCTATGAGGATTGACTCAGTTGGTACTTGGTAGGAGAAAGTGAGCCATATTAAAGGAAACAGACGTTATGTGCAGTTGTGCACCATTTGCAATGTATACAAATCTTGAAGTCTTTATTTTTTCTTCTTAAATTACCAAAAAATGATAAAACTTCGAATTGTGTTGTGGTAAGATATTCTTTTGTATCATATTTCACGTTGAGCCTATATGTGATGTTTGCAGGGACAGGAAATAAAAAGTTTCATGTTTAATTTGAAAGAACACATTATTCATGTTTGATAGTAGTAGATTTTTCTTCTTCTTAAGATTGCAAGCATCTACAAATTTAACGCTTGGTTTAATATTTTTTCTATTAGAATGGATATGGATGTAGAAGATTGTATGTATCTAAAATTGTATAGGACTATAGTTTTATAATCAAGTAGGTTGATTGAAAATTTTTACTTTATTTTTCTTAGAATTTCTTTGCAATATGTATTGGCAGAAATTAATATCTATCCTTTATTTGTTGCCAAAAGAAGAAATAATGCTCGCCCACCAGTGTTAAAATCGTGCATCTGTCCTTGAATGCAGGCGTTTCGAAAAGCAATCGGAGTTCGAATCAAGGAAGAGACAGAGGTGATTGAAGGAGAAGTGGTGGAGATTCAGATTGATAGGCCGGCGACATCGGGAGTGGCGTCGAAGACGGGGAAGTTGACGCTGAAGACGACGGAGATGGAGACGGTTTATGATTTGGGGGCAAAGATGATTGAGGCGTTGGGAAAGGATAAGGTGCAGAGTGGGGATGTGATTGCGATTGATAAGGCTTCGGGGAAGATTACGAAGCTTGGGAGGTCGTTTTCGAGGTCTAGGGATTACGATGCGATGGGGCCGCAGACCAAGTTCGTGCAGTGTCCAGATGGGGAATTGCAGAAGCGGAAGGAGGTTGTGCATTGCGTTACGCTTCATGAGATTGATGTGATCAACAGCAGGTATTGTCGTGTCTCTGGCTTGTTGGTATTAATGTGCTGGATTTTGTTAGATGTCAACTGGGTTGTTTGTCGGGTTTTACTATAGTCATTGTTGATGATCCTACTGTCTTTGAAATTTGGTATCAGAGTTCTAACCTTTAAGAGAACTATTGACATGTTAAACTAATCTGCATCTTTTACTTATAAAATAAGGATTTTTAAAGATTCAAAATTGGAATTTATTTTTTGCTTTTGCTGCTTCTTCTCATGATGCTGCTTTTGAGGGTGGAAAGTATTTGCCTATGGCCTACTACATTCGAAGAACATACCACAAGTTGCTGTCACACTTTTTTTTTTTCTCTCTCTCTCAAGATCAAGCCATTGCCACACTTCCATCAACATGAATAGCGCAATATGGTTCTCTTTTTAATGGACAACCAGTTAACCTTGTGTGCCATAGCCTAGACCCTAGTAAGTTTGCTGAATTTTGATTACACACTCTTATAGCCGTTTTGTTTGTGGGCCGATGTGTTATATTGCTGTTGCTGTAGATTGACAATTACATCCAAGTATGTGTGTGGTTTACGTAGTTTTACATCTTCACCCCCTGCTTCCAGGTGTTTCTGCAACTAACCCTTATTTTTTTGACGTATTGAAATTCTCGCATAATTGTATGCGGTCAAAGTATCTCTTTCACACCAGAAGATTGAGAGGCCTTTCTTGATTAGTTTTTGTTACTCTTAGTCTAACCTTGGGTACTTTTTTCTTACCCAGAACCCACACAATTATTACCACCGGTGACCTGTGGTCGTTGTTTCCTAATGAGTCTTGCTGCAGATTGGTATCATTGTATCAACAGAAATCTCATTTAGCTTGAGATATAAGGGAAGGGGAAAATGGTAGTTACATTCTATAGAAGGGTGTTTACAGACTTGTGTTTGATGCTAGAATGATTACCTACCCACAATGTTCTAAAAGTCGCTAGGCGCTAGTCGGGCGGTTGGCCACCTTCGAGAGATTAATCGGTGCATATTAATTAGTAATCGGTGATCAATCGTTAGTCGGACCTAATCGGATAGGCCCTGCCAGCGATTAATCGGTGACTAATCATGATTAATTCCTTGTTTTAGAACACTGCCTACCCAAGGATTAACAAAAAGAGAGAAAACGTAAGGAATCATAAATGGTTCTATTTTGACATTGATGCCAGTCCTTTATGCAAGCCTTCAATAACAGGCTTATGTATGTTTTTGCAAGATATGTGGATGATAAGATCTTTTATGTCAGTTGCACGAAGGATGTTAGCGTCTATGTAGCACGAACACTTCGTCAGAGGTCACGTACCGGTGTCGGACACCGACACTCACCGGACACTTGTCCGACACTCATTTCCAAGTGTCCTAGTTTTTTATCAATGTTTTCCATTTGGACACTCCGGGGACACTTTAAAATGCTCCGGACACTCTCGGACACTTGGAAAACATGTCGGGGTTGATAAAAAAACAGTAGGATCTAATTAAAACTTAGGGAAGTCGTATTTTTTGGGTGACGAATGATGGTTTATTGGTTAAAAAGGCACACAAATGATCAAATGCTTTTAGTCGAAATACTTTTATGAATGATATGATGATGGTTATAATGTAACGTATATGTGGTGGTGCATATTTACAATTGGAACCTTAATTGTCTTACTTTTTCTTCATGTGATAGTATACATATATGTTTTTTAAAACGTGTCCCCTAACGTGTCGTGTCCTCCATTTTTTTTAAAATTCACGTGTCGGAGTGTCGGTGTCGTGTTAGGTGTCGGTGCTACATAAAGCGTTATATTAGAGCAGTATGTCTGATTGTCAGTGCTTTGGAAATACTTCGAAGTGCTTATTCCTGTTTGCAGATCTCTTGTATGTGTATTTGCTTAAAATTAAATGGTTAATATGTTGTTACAGATTTGGCACTTAGTAGTTTTTCTGGGCGCATAAAAATAAAGGTGAAAAAATGCCGAGGAGCTACGAAGTATGGATACTTATAAAGGGTGTTGTATCTGTAACAGATATCAGTAGTACTATGAGAGGCTGATATACTCCCGGTTACATAACTGATACATGCAAAAGTATTATTACATTGGATATTAAGTTTCTTTATTTCTAACTTATCTAATACTTTTCAGATACTCTGGTGTCTAGGTCGTGTATACAGTTTCTATGAAATTGAGATTGGTTCATATTTACTTAACATTAGAGTGTGATTATAGAATCTAATGAGTAAATACAATAATAGTATCCGAGTACACTGCATCCGTAGAGAACAAGAAAATATTAGGATTCTGTAGAATTTCTGTTGCTTAATGGGCCATTGCAATGTGTTCTTAACCATGTATCTAACTTCATTTGATTGTTCTTTTAGGTTTTTAATCATATACAGTCAAAGTGATTGGCTTCTTAAGCCAAGGGCTATGATACACCCAAAAAACAAAACAAAGAAAAAGAGAGAACATTACAAGCTTCTAAAGGACCGATTTTGTGCACTCGACATGCGGGTTGGGATACATGATGGTGTCCGTGTCTTCATTTGATTGTTCTTTTAGGTTTTTAATCATATACAGTCAAAGCTTGGCTTCTTAAGCCAAGGGCTATGACACACCCAAAAAACGAAACAAAGAAGAAGAAAGAAGGATACATGATAGTGGAGTTTTATACGTAATTAGGTGTAATACTTACATTGTTTGCATACGCTTAGGAAATGGAAAAGGCATTTAATAAGTGTGAAATCTAGCTGTGTAATAGTATTTCCATGAACTTCAATACATGATTTTCGTTTTTCTGCAGAAATAATTTTTTTCCATGTCACACTCCTTTGCCAGTCTACTTTTAGAATTTTACATATATAGTTGCAGTGTAGACACAAGAACAACATAAGAGTTGCACACATACGGTATTTTTCTGCCATGAATAGGTCTCAGAACATATTGCAAGCTCCATTGTTTCTTTCCCTTTTTCATTTCTTGTAAGTAAATGTTTTGTTCTCTTCCCTCTCTCCGGTTTGTCTTGGGAGGAAGGTTCAATTGTGTATGGGCTTAGGTAGCTAAGGATGCAGAACAAAGTAACTATCGTGTGTGTTGGGTCTTGTACAAAATAGTGGATGTTTAATTTACCCATTCACTGTCTCCTCTGTTTGGACTGTAAGGAGTTCTTCTCTTTTGTTTAGTCTACAAATTGAAGAGTTTTTTTTTGTCTTTTTCTTCTAAGGAGTTAATATCTCACTAGATGGTATTCTACCATTTTCTGCCTCGTGAAAGGATAGATGGCCACTCAAACAGTAAATGGGATAATTAGATTATCAAATTTGGGTTTCTTGTGAAGTAATCATGGAATATTTATTGTGGGCTTGAAAGAGTGATAGTCTTGTGTGGTTTTTTGTCGAAGGTTTTGTTTTTGTAGGAGTTTAACTATTGTGAATTGAACTCTCGAGAGTTTGAATTCTTAAGAAATAAGGCCCATGCTAATTGGTTGAGTTCTCAAATAATCCTGGAGTAACTTTTGGTTGGATACTAATTGGTTGAGTTCTCATGAAATAAGGCTGAGCATCACCTTCATTTTTGTTCCCGATTCTTAGCTTTCTTTCTATCTCCTTTGAATTTCAGAACGCAGGGATTTCTGGCCCTCTTCACTGGTGATACTGGAGAGATCCGAGCCGAAGTGAGGGAGCAAATTGACACAAAGGTCGCAGAGTGGAGGGAGGAAGGAAAGGCAGAGATTGTCCCAGGTGTCCTCTTCATTGATGAAGTCCACATGCTCGACATCGAGTGTTTTTCTTTCCTAAACCGAGCTTTAGAAAATGAGATGGCACCGATACTGGTTGTTGCCACCAACAGGGGTATCACTACAATCCGAGGCACAAACTACAAGTCTCCCCATGGGATTCCAATTGATTTCCTTGACCGCCTCCTCATCATCTCTACACAGCCATACACAGAAGAAGAAATCCGTAAAATTCTCGACATTAGGTGCCAAGAGGAAGATGTGGACATGTCTGGAGATGCAAAAGTTTTGTTGACGAAGATAGGGGTAGATACCTCATTGAGATATGCCATCCACCTAATTACGTCTGCCGCATTGGCTTGCCAGAAGAGGAAGGGAAAGGTTGTAGAAATGGAGGACATCAGTAGGGTATATGAACTATTTTGGGACGTGAAGAGATCGACACAGTACTTGATGGAATATCAGAGCCAATACATGTTCAATGAAGCGCCAACTGGAGAGGCAGACGAAGATGAAGCCAATGCAATGGTCTCTTGAGCCTTATTCGGACATGGACACGGCTATGTTTGGATTAAGGATTGCTACAGGAAAATGAAAAGCAAAGGGAAAAGTTTATGTATCTGAGGGTCCGGATTTAATCTTTTTCAAGTACATCTTATTTCCCGCCCTGTCCCCAAATCCTTAGTCCATTATCCGAATACAGCCAACGTGTTTGTGATCATGCACTTGTTAATTTTGTGCAGCAACTACTTCTTTGGAGAGGATAATCTTATTTTTATTGCCTCAATGTATTTTCCTGAAGTTATGATGAGTAGAGTACTCTGGTAGTTTTCGGACACACTAGGTGTAATCTTTTACTAGTAGTATTTTGCTGCAGACCCATTTTGCAGATAAATGATGCTGAAGATTTCAAATGTGATCTTTCCTGTGACGCTAAATGAGACCCACTAGGGTTTATGTTGGCAATTGAAAACGTTCATTCTATAGACATGATGTGTACATCATTCATGCGAAAAAATCAGGTTTGCATGAGAGGATTTTTATTTCATTTTGCTATGTTGCTTTACATGCAAATATATTTCTACATGTATTTGTGATTTTACTTACAAACGTCTTACTGTATTTCATTTTGAAAGGTTTTGAGTTTTGCATTAGAATGATGCATGCCATATTGCTATACATGTATTTGTGATTCTACTTACAAATGTCTTATTGCTTATTTCCTTTCTGCTTGAATTTTATCGCTTTCTTTTATATATTGTTACTTTAAGTTCTTAATATCCAGTTTTTAGTGTTAGAGAAAGAGTTTTGGTAAGTCTACTTACTGGAAATTATCTTTTTTGCATCATCATGCAGGAAGTCAGGGGACCTTTCCCAAGCACAAAACGGCCTTGTTCTGTCCCGGACAGCAACCTTGCTGACCCCCATGGCCAGCAGGGTTTGAAAATGAAGCTAATACATAAATCCACTAGGTCAATTCAATACAGGTATGTGGTCGATTCATGTACGAAATGAAGGCGAAAAAATCAAACTTTTCATACTTCTGCTAAAAGATGAGCTTTTTAAAAAATCAACGTTTATTTTTGTATTCAATGAATGTTTTTCTAACTTTTAGACAAAATTCTATTACCTTTTAGTTTCTCTTTGTTAAGATAAATTTTTAATCCCAAAAGTTTACTAGAGTACTCCTTAAGATGGATCATGCGTGAGTTTTGGAAATTCGAGAAACCAAAGAGACAGAATTCCAAATATAATAGTCAAAAGAGTATTTCCTGATCATGCTTGATATGGATGAGCGCAACAAGTTACGTGGGAGGAGTTTTCTATCTCTCCTTGTTAGACGAAAAAGCAAAGGGCAGAGGGTAGAGGTAGGAGGTATTTAGTAGGTCCAGGTGCACGAAGCCATAATTGCGAAGCACCTGATTATCAGCGAAATTCAAAGCCTTTTCCATCCCACCCCAGCATTGCTCATCTGTGTACCCCCAGTGCAGACCACTACATGGCCTACATGCCGTAAAATGCGTGATAAACGGCCGCTTTCCCCCACCACCATCGCCGAATGCCTCCTTCATCACCGTCGCATAGTGCTCGCTCACCTTCTCTGCATGTCGTCTCTGCAACTCCATCACCCCTTTCTCTATCCTCGCGTAGTTGTCACTAATAGTATCAAACGAGTTGATGATGTAAAACCAATACCCACTTAAGTCGTACTGATTCTCTATGTAAATCTTCTTCCCCAACGTCTCCTTCTCTTTCAATAGCAAATAAACCAGAGCCGACTGGTCGTCAGATTCCGGGTCTGTCTTGTCACTCATTGTCGATGTCAGGATCTGACCCCACTTTTTGTAGTTTGGAGTCTGTGGGCCCATCTTAGCCCACACCTCCAAAAACTCCATCGACCATTGACAGTTTCGGATGAAAAACACACCGGCGTTAACCCCGCCCCAACTCTTCTCCTCATAGACCTTGCTATACCACCCGTGCACCACAAGGTTATGGTCCTTATACTTCTCTAGCGGCGGTTTAAAATCCATATCAGTAAATACTGCATCCGAGTCAACCCAAAAGATCCACTCAACCTCCGGGTGGGCCAACATCGCTGCCCGAAGCATGGGCATTTTTGTCCACCAGCTAACCATTTTCGGGTGCAAAAACGCGTTGTTGTAGAAGATATCATAGCCGTGGATCCGACAGTAATCCACCTTGTTCTTGAAAAGCCTCAAGAGCAAATGATCCCCAATCGGATTCTTACACGGCTCCGGCTGCGATCCTGTCAATAAAAGAACCCGGTCCTCTGCTCCGGTGGCAAATGATGGATGATGCTCCAGCCACTCTCTTCTCTTGGTGTCCCAGTTATTACCTGAGTTCCCTATCTCATAACTCAGGGTGGGGTCGTCATAGAACGTTTGGTTGGCTGGGTCATGGTCCAGTTTAAGGCCTTGATAACTCACCGTGGTGCAATCATTCCTAGCTGCACCATCTTTTTTTGGCGATACCGTCATCTTAGCCACGTCATACATGTTGGGATAACTAGTGAAGGGTGAAAAACTCCAAAGCAGCATTAACAGAGCCACCCCTGCTATGCCTATGAAAATGGGTTTGCTCGGACCTATGATTTTCTCCATTTTCGCAACTGTTATAGCCACCCTGCCCATACACAATTTCTGAAATGAAAATCAGAGAGGATTTTTGGACTCAATTATAAGCCATTGGAAACAGAGAGGCCAAGAATTGTAATGGATGAGTGATTCTAGAGAGTAAGTAATTGATATTTAAAGTGGTATAGGTATCAGTAGGGGAAAGAGATCGAAGCTATCAGTTGACTATTCGTCAGCTATGCCTGATAACATACTCCCTCCGTTCATTTTTAAATGTCCAGCTTTGAAACTTCAACTTATTACGGAGACATCCTCATTACACATTTTACATTAACTTTTACCTCTACTTTGCATAACTACCCTATATGGAGACATTATTATTACACTTTTACCCACTAAATTTTCAAAAATAAATTTATTTTTAGGGGCAAAATGGAAAAAAGTATCTACTCTTTTCCACTGACTTTAAAAATGGACATTTATGAAGGGACAGTCCAAAATAGAATATTGGACTCTAATAAAGGAACAGAGGGAGTAACATGGTATTTGTCTAACTACCTTTAACTTGAATTTCTAGGGTGAGGTGCCAACAACAATTAACGAGTTCATTTGCTCGTTGGTGTGCGGGATATGAAAGAGAAGTCGCGTAGTCATTGAAAAAAAAAACCATATCATAATGGATACAAAATAGCTAGTTGATAAATAGCGTTAGTTCTACAAGAGATAAAATTTTGTTTCGGTAATCATTTTTATTTCTTAGTTGAATTTAGAGTTATCTTTGTATTCCTTGGTTGTTCGAGGTGTTCTTCATTTTTCGTGTGCATTCAAGAGTCATTAGATAAGTAAGACGAGATTTAGAAAAATACATGTGTCAAACTCATTTGTCTACTAGAATGATTATCTAGTTGTTCTTCCTCAACTGTAACGCCACAGAATGTTAAGTAACATTTTTCCAAAATGATTTAGTGAATGAAAAGTCAAATTAACTTAATTAGCGAAAGCGAAGTCAATTACGTACAAAATTGAAATACATTAAATTACGTTAAAGGAAATGAAAAAGATTGACTTTCTCTGACTCGTCGAGTTTGGTCCGTTAGAAGAATAATCTCACTGATCAGCCATTAGTATTAAATTGAACGTTTATCTGTAAAAACTAATATGATTTTGAGAATAAACTTCAAGGCAAGCATGTCTAAAGCATGCGACTAGCAATAGCAGAATCAGCATAATATTTTACGTGGATGAACACAAGACGGGACAAACAATCTGAAAGGTTTCAATCACATTTTTATGTGGCTGGCTTGTGCTCCCATGTACACATCCGGCTCTAAAGGAGTTTTCAAAGAATTGCACTATTGAAAGTGAGGGGATTATTAGTTTAGCTTTTGACTAGGATTCCCATATTCGAGGTGAAGATATTTAGTAACTTAATTTTTGCAATGTTCTAAAAGTCGCTCTGCGCTCGGCGCTAGTCGGGTGGTCGGCCACTTTCGAGCTATTAATCGGATTAATCGGTGCATATTAATTAGTAATCCGCTATTCATTGTTAATCGGACTTAATCGGATAGGCCCCGCCAGTTATTAATCGGTGATTAATCGCCAATTAATTCCTTGTTTTAGAACACTGATTTTTTGTTGTTAGTGTAATTTTTTTTTTTGGGTCAAAGTTCTTAATTTTTTGAACTCGTAGTGGACACGAACCTTGAAAATGGAGTGCCAACAGAACTCAAAAATCTGGTCATTTTGTGTTCAGTAAACGTTTTTCAAACTGTTGGTCAAAATTATTTTACATTTTAGTTTCTCCTCTTTATGATAAATGTTTAATCCAAAAAATTAACTATCTAACTAGAAAATATTGGGGAAAATAGAAATAATTCCAATGAAAAGAGTTGGGTTGTAGGAGGTAAAGCTTGTGGAAATAGAATAATCTTTCAGAAGAATCATGTGGGTTTTGAAAATTCAAAAGACCTGTGGTCATTTTGGATCATTTTGTGTTCAGTATACGTTTTTCAAAATTTTGGTCAAAATTATTTTACTCTTAAGTTTCTGCACATTAAGATAAATGTTTAATCCTAAGAATTTACTAGCAAACTTGCAAATCTTTACAAACCAAACCAAACCAAAACCGAGCCTTATGTCCCAATCACTTGGGGTCGGGTACATGAATCATTTTCCTCTATTGAGCTCTGTCAAGGGCTACTTGTTCACACAAACTCACTATACTCATATCTTTGCGCACCATAGCATTTAATGTCAATTTAGGTCTACCCCTCTCTGTAGCATTATTATCCAAAGCTATCCTATCCGCTCTCTTTGGAAACATAAAAATAATTCAAAATAAAAGAGTTAGACCATAGGAAGTAAAGCATTTAGAAATAGAGTAATCTTTCAGATGAATCATGGGGGTTTTGAAAATTCGAAACCAAAGAGATAAAATTCAAAATAAAACAATCAAAGGAGTATTTTCTGATCATGATTAACATGGATGAGCAAAACACGATACGTGGGAGGCATTAAAGGAGATGAAAAAGACTTGACTTTCTCTGGCTCGTCGAGTTTGGCCTGTTAGAAGAAACATCACACTGATCAGCAAGATCTATCCGATTAGGTCTGACTAACGACTAATTGCCGATTACTAATTAATATGCACCGATTAATCGCTAGAAGATGGCCGACCGCCCGACTAGCGCCTAGCAACTTCTAGAACATTTCTGATCAGCCATTAGTATTAAATGGAACGAAACACGTTTATCTGTTAAAACTAATATGATTTTGAGAATAAACTTGAAGACAAACATGTCTAAAGCATGCGACTATCAATATCCGAACAGCGTAATCTTTTACATGGATGAACACTCGACGGGTCAAACAATCTGAAAGGTTTGGATCACATTTTTTAGCTCAAGATGGAAGCTATAGGTCGAATGAAATACTTCTCCGTCCCTTTTTAAGTGTTCCGCTTCGTAACTCCAACTTATTAAAAAAACATCATTTCTAGCGGCTTTCCTATCTTTTGTTTGCATTCCTCTAGCAGCCAATCTTGCTTCGCCCTACAGGCCTATGCTCTATGCTATGATCGATGGTCCTCTGGCGTCAAACTATTCAACAATAACGCTCCTTTATTCGCCTGTAACCTCTCTTTCTCTTTCGTCACTCCTACTCTTTCTATCCATCGTGTTTTTGACTTTCCCTCTGAGCTGTATTCCGTCAACTTGCTTGATTAACTAACCCCGTGTTCCCATCACCTTAAGGTCAGGTCGAAGCAAAGCTATCATTATACATTTCACATCAACTTTTACCTCCTCTTTCCCTACTTACCCTTTATGGAGACATCATCATTACACTTTTATTCACTAACTTTTCAAAATAGAATTTACTTTTAGGGGCGATATGGAAAATGTACCAACTTTTACCTACTAACTTTACAAAATAGACATTTATTAAGGGACAGCTCAAAATGGAATACTGGACTTTAAAAAGGAGACGGAGGGAGTACATAATTTCAGGAGTCTTTTATGTGGTTGGCTTTTGCTCCCATGTACACATCCGGCTCTAAAGGAGTTTTCAAAGAATTGCACTATTGAAAGTGAGGGGATTATTAACTTTAGCTTTTGACTAGTATTGGCATATTGGAGGTGAAGATATTTAGTAACTTATTTTTGGTTGTTAGTACAGTATAGTTTTTTTTTTTTATTTGGTCCAAGTTCTTAATTTTTTGAACTCATTTGGACACGACCCTTGAAAATGCCAACAAAACTCGAATCAAATTCAAGGAAGACAGAAAAAAATAAAAAAAAATCTGGTCATTTTGGATTATTTGTGTTCAGTAAACGTTTTTCAAACTGTTGGTCCTCGTTATGATAAATGTTTAATCCAATTTTTTTTTTCTATCTAACTAGCAAACGTTTGGGAAAATAGAAATAACTCCAATTAAAAGAGTTCGGTTGTAGAAAGTAAAGCATGTAGAAATAGAATAATCTTTCAGATGAATCGTGCGGGTTCTGGAAATTCAAAAAACCGCCCTTGTCTGTTTTGGGGTCTCAAAACCCCTGGGCATAGTCTCTAATAAATATTCTCTATCTATTTCTCTCTACTTATTACTTTCAAAAACCTCCCTCGAAACTCAAACCGAACAGGGTCGATTATTTTGTGTTCAGTAAACGCTTTCAAAATATTGGACAAAATTATTTAATAATTGGAGATAGAGATAATGAGTGGAGAGAGATAGAGAGAGAAATGAGAGTAGTGATTAGAAGCAGGAGTAAGTGTTTTTTGAGTTGGAAAATATTTTTCAAGTAGCCATCCAAACAAGGCATTGGTTTTGTAAAAACAACACATGCCTTAAAAAACAACACTTCCCTAGCTAGGAGCAAATGGAAAAATTGGACTCATGGACTCACTAGAGCAAAATATATTCTCCTCATGTCCCTTCCTCTGACAACAAGTGACTTGAGTGAGAACCTTTCAGGCATTTCGTTCTCTAAGTACTAATGTTTAAAATTTCTTCATTTGCTTCCTTTCAATCCAGAACTTCCCATCTTCATATGCTTTATCCCCTTTGGTTTGATTCATTATTGATTGGTCCTCAAATTACGTTGTGTACAACAAATGATTTCTTAATTAGCCAGTTGTGTAGTTCTGCTCGGAATGAATAGAACCGTTTCAAAGTCGATTTCATTTGGAAAACTATATATTGTGCCTGGTGATTATTTATTTATATGGTAACCCAGCAAAGCATACCCTCTCATATGCTCTTTTAATTTACTGTTAATTGTTTTGAACCCTTCGTTAACGAGAGTATTCATCTTTCATTATTTCCCTCTATTGCATAACTGTTGATTCTATTCTCCAAACAGTTTCCAATGTTCACTAGATTTCCATATCCGGATATCCCCTTTCCATGGTCTTCAGTGAAGACTCTTCACACACACACACACAGAGGAGGGGAGGGAAGGGCACGAGAGGGAATCAAAATGTGTCATAAAGTAGTGAACCCAAACACAGAAAGGAATGAATAGAACGGTTCAAAAATGAGTTTTGACTTGTAATAATTGAATTTTCACTTTTCTAAATCAAGAAATTTAATTGTACTCCACGTTTTATGGCCTTTGATTTTCACGCGTAGGCTTCATCCTTGCACCCAGTTGGATCACGCTTCTTCTATAAAAAAAAAGCTCTTTTTTCGCGCTTCTCAGATGTGATATGGGAACATCCGTATTGTAGTTCCTTTTTCAATTTCATTTGGTGTGATAAAGTATTCATTTTCCTCAATCTATTTTTGAATACAAAAAAAATCAATTAAGCTTGAATCCTATAAAGCAGAACCAAAGCAAGTTTTTACTGCTTGCTATATAGCTTTTGTGT
>JAOTQK010000002.1:8732707-8743027 GCA_025642025.1 Rhododendron ferrugineum
TAGGCTTGATGTGTACACATCAATCATGCGAAAAATCAGGGTTGCATGAGAGGATTTTTATTTCATTTTCCAATGTTTCTTTACATGCAAATATATTTCTACATGTATTTGTGATTCTACTTACAAACGTCTTATTGCCTATTTCCTTTCCGCTTGAATTTTATCGCTTTCTTTTATATATTTTTACTTTAAATTCTTAATATCCAGTTTTTAGTGTTAGAGAACGAGCTTCGGTAAGTGAAACGGTGTCCTCAAGTCATGGCAATCTACTTACTGGAAATTATCTTTTTTGCATCATCATGTAGGAAGCCAAGGGACCTTTTCCAAGGCACAAAACGGTGTCGTTTTGGCTCGGACAGCACCCACGGTCAGCAGGGTCCCAAAATCGAGGCAATACATGAACCCACTAGGTCAATTCAAAGCAGGTATTCAATGCAGGTACGTGGTCGATTCATCATGTATGAAATGAAGGCGAAAAAAATCAAAGCTTTCATACTTCTGCTACAAAAATGAGCTTTTTCAAAAATGACATTCGGCTCAAAAGGAGTGCACTATCGAAAGTAGTGACAAAATAATTCAAAAAATCTGGTCTTTTTGGACAGGGCTGGCTCAAGACTTTCAGGGGCCTAAAGCGAACTCCTATGATGGGGTCTTTATACATTTTCCGCAAAAGAAAAAGCAATCTTAGAAATATATCCAAGACATAAATTTAATTGTTGTCTAATACAATTCCCAAGCAAAAAAAGCTAAACTTGAAGAAGCATCCAATTGAAAAAATTATTATCATTTTTTTGATGAATGTGAAGCAAATAGAGTTTAGAGACCCTACGAGAGCAGTTTAGGAATTGCTAGTTGAAGTCCCTTACAGACAGCACGTTAAAACAATGAATACTATGACTCCCTCACGAAAACCAAACAATTAGTGAAGAATATGAGTATTTGTTTCCTATCCCACATCGTTTGTGGAAGAAACAAAAGACTCCATGGAGGCTATAAATCCCCCAAGTAGTTCAGGCGTCGGAAAATTATTAACTAGTTGAGTTCACTTCCAATTAGGTGGTGGGCCTTCAATCAAATGCAATTTATTAGTAGCAGACCCAATCTATAAGGACAACCAAAGTTTAGGGGCCCTATTTTGGGCTACAAATTGGGGGCCGGAAGCTGCTGCTTACCCCATGAGCCGGTGCTGATTTTGGATTATTTTTTCAGTCCATAAACGTTTTTCTAACTTTTAGACAAGATTGTATTACCTTTTAGTTTCTGATCGTTAAGATAAATGTTTAATCCTAAAAATTTACTATATCAAACATTTTTGGACAAAAAAAATAATTCAAAGCAAAAAAATTAGCCGAAAGAAGTAAAGCATGTAAAAATAGAGTACTCCTTAAGATGAATCATGAAATTCAAGAAACCAAAGAGACAGAATTCCAAATAAAACAGTCAAAAGAGTATTTCCTGATCATGCTTGACATAGATGAGTGCAACAAGATACGTGGGAGGAATTTTCTATTTCTCCTTCTTGTTAGACGAAAAAGCAAAGGGCAGAGGGTAGAGGTAGGAGGTATTTAGTAGGTCCGGGCGCACGAAGCCATAGTTGCGAAGCACCTGATTATCCGCAAAATTCAAAGCCTTTTCCATCCCACCCCAGCATTGCTCATCTGTGTACCCCCAGTGCAGACCACTACATGGCCTACACGCCGTAAAATGCGTGATAAACGGCCGCTTTCTCCCACCACCATCGCCGAACGCCTCCCTCATCACCGCCGCATAGTGCTCGCTCACCTTCTCTGCATGTCGTCTCTGCAACTCCGTCACCCCTTTCTCTATCCTCGCGTAGTTGTCACTAATAGTATCAAATGACTTGATGATCTCAAACCAATACCCACTTAAGTCGTACTGATTCTCTATGTAAATCTTCTTCCCCAACGTCTCCTTCTCTTTCAATAGCAAATAAACTAGAGCCGACTGATCATCAGATTCTGGGTCGGTCTTGAAACTCAATGTCGATGTCAGGATCTGACCCCACTTTTCATAGTTTGGAGTCTGTGGGCCCATCCCGGCCCACACCTCCAAAAACTCCATTGACCATTGACAGTTTCGAATAAGAAAAACCCCGGCGTTAACCCCGCCCCAATTCTTGTCCTCATAGACCTTGTTATGATACCCGTGCACAACGAAGTTATGGTCCTTATACTTCTCCAACGGCGGCTTAAAATCCATATCAGTAAATATTGCATCCGAGTCAACCCAAAAGATCCACTCAACCTCCGGGTGGGCCAACATCGCTGCCCGAAGCATGGGCATTTTTGTCCACCAGCTAACCATTTTCGGGTGCAAAAACGCGTTGTTGTAGAAGATATCATAGCCGTGGATCCGACAGTAATCCACCTTGTTCTTGAAAAGCCTCAAGTTCAAATGATCCCCAATCGGATTCTTACACGGCCCTGGTTGCGAGCCTGTCAACACAAGAACCCGGTCCTCTGCTCCGGTGGCAAATGACGGATGATGCTCCAGCCACTCTCTTCTCTTGTCGTCCCAGTTATTACCTGAGTTCCCTATCTCATAACTCAGGGTGGGGTCGTCGTAGAATGTTTGGTTGGCCGGGTCGTGGGCCAGTTTAAGGCCTTGATAACTCACCGTGGCGCAATCATTCGTAGCTGCACCGTCTTTTTCTGGTGACACCGTCATCCTAGCCACGTCAAACATGTTGGGATAGCTAGTGAAAGGTGAAAAACTCCAAAGCAGCATTAACAGAGCCACTCCTGCTATGCCTATGAAAATGGGTTTGCTCGGACCTATGATTTTCTCCATTTGGGCAACTGTTTTAGCCACCCTGTCCATACCCAATTTCTGAAATGAAAATCAGAGAGGGTTCTTGGACTCAATTATAAGCCATTGGAAACAGAGAGGCCATGAATTTTCTAATGGATGAGTAATTCTAGAGAGTAAGTTGACTATTCGTTAGCTATGCCTGACAATATAACATGGTATTTGTCTAACTACCTTTAACTTGAGTTTTGAGAAATTAAAACTTCAATTTTTCGGTTGGAATCTCAATTTCAAGGGTGAGGTGGCAACAACGAGGTTAATTAACGAGGTTGACTGCCTGATACCAACCAACAATTTTTCGAGGGAGAGGTGCCACCCTGCCCATACCCAATTTCTGAAATGAAAATCAGAGAGGGTTCTTGGACTCAATTATAAGCCATTGGAAACAGAGAGGCCATGAATTTTCTAATGGATGAGTAATTCTAGAGAGTAAGTTGACTATTCGTTAGCTATGCCTGATAATATAACATGGTATTTGTCTAACTACCTTTAACTTGAGTTTTGAGAAGTTAAAACTTCAATTTTTCGCTTGGAATCTCAATTTCAAGGGTGAGGTGACAACAACGATGTTAATTAACGAGGTTGACTGCCTGATACCTACCAACAATTTTTCGAGGGTAAGGTGCCAACAAGAATTTACGAGTTCATTTGTTTGTCGGTGTGCGGGTGTGAAGGAGAAGTCACGTAATCATTGAAGAAAAACCATTTCATAATGGATGCTAAATAGCTGGTAGGTATTAGTCAACCATGTCTACATAACATGATGTGTTAGTTTTTTCAGTCTACACTCTACAAGAGTTGAAATATTGTTTCGGTAATCAATTTTAGGCGAAAGTACATAAACACCCCCTCAACTATCACTTTTTTCAACGGAGATCCCCTCACATTTAAAATCACCCATACAGATCCCCTCAACTACTGAAAACGAAAAAACTGCTAACTCCGTTAACAGAATGGAGGAAATGACTAAGATACCCATTTTTTATAAGGTGAAAGTACATAAACACCCCTTCAACTATCACTTTATTCCATGGAGACCCCCTAACATTTATATTATTCCCTTATTCTATCAATCGTTGTTCTAATCTTTATTTTCGTCTTGTACAATTTCTTTTTTCTTTACATCAATCTTTTTAAAGAGAACCTTCTGTATATAACCCTAAAATTGCATATTCACTTATTTCATCCATAAAAGATCAGATTCCACCAAAAATAGCGCTAAAACCGTGGCGCAACGGCGGCAAGTGCCGCAGTGGTTCTTTTGCTGGGAAGAATTAAATGAGAAGGGAAGAAGAGGAGGGAAAGGAGAGAGGTGTGGGAGAAGAGAAGTGGAGGAGAATGGTGGTGGCGGCCATGGCCGCTGTTGCATTGCTTTTCCCATCTCCTTTTTTTTTTGTAACTTATTTGGGTTCTTTAGAGAGAGAGAGAGAGAGAGAGAGAGAGAGAGAGAGAGAGAGAGAGAGAGAGAGAGAGAGGGGGGGGGAGAGAGTATGTATTGGAGGAGAGAGAAAAGAAGGTCGCCGGAGTGGGACGAAACCAGTGGTTAGTCGGTGAGGGTATAGAGAGAGAATAGCTTAGATGGAGAGGGAGAGATTACCTATGATTGAGAGGGGGGAGGAGAGATTACCTATGCTGGTTTTGGGTTTTGATTGGAGGCTATTTGTAGAGGGGAGAAAGAGAAGGGTTAGAGGGGGTGTTGGTATGTAATGCAACAAGGGTATTTTTGTTCGATTTATGGATGAGGGGGTTCATCACAAACGGTTTTGAGATGGAAGGGTGTCACTTGGGTAACGGAGATTAGTTGAGGGGGTCTGTATGAGCGATTTTAAATGTGAAGGGGTCTTCGTGGGAAAAAGTGATAGTTGAGGGGGTGTTTATGTACTTACGCCTCATTTTTATTTCTTAGTTAAATTTAGGGTGCTCTTTCTATTCCTTCCTTGGTTGTTCTAGGTGTTCTTCATTCTTCGTGTTCAAGAGTCGTTAGATAATTAGTAAGACGAGATTTAGAAAAATACTAAAAATTGTGTCAAACTCATTTGTCTGCTAGAATGATACCTAGTTGTTCTTCCTCAACTTTAACGCCAGAGAATGTTAAGTAAGCATTTTCTCAAAATGATTTTATTGAATGAAAAGTCAAATTAACTTAATTAGCGAAAGCGAAGTCGATTACGTACAGAATTGAAATACGTTAAATTACGAGTTTGGCTCGTTAGAAGAAAAATCTCATTGATCAGCCATTGGTATTAAATTGAACGTTTATCGGTTAAAACTAACATGATTTTGAGAATAAACTTCAAGACAAACGTGTCTAAAGCATGCAAGATAAACTGTCTAAAGAATGCGACGATCAATATCCGATCAGCGTAATATTTTACTTGGATGAAACACTCGACGGGTCAAACAATTTGAATGGTTTAGATCACATTTTTTAGCTCAAGATGGAAGCTATATGGAAAGCACTTGGTGTTGAATGAAATACATAATGTACGCTATTGATTTATGGCTTGATAATTTCAGGAGTTTTCAAAGAATTGCACTATTGAAAGTGATAGGAGTATTAGCTCTAGCTTTTTTACTAGAGGAGAACTTATTTACGGAGTGTTGTAAATAGGCGCACAATCTCGGTCGTCCAAAAGTGTTTTGGACGATCCGGATTAAAGTTAATCTTTTACCGGTAAGAAATATTTCTTACCGGTCAAAGATTAAAAACATAACGGACGACTGAAATCGCTTAGCTCCATAAAAAGCAGTTTTGCAATGGCTCTGTAAATAAGTTTCTCTCTTTTGACTAGTATTCCTATATTGGATTTAAAGATGAAACTCAAATTAAAGATGGACAAATTACACCCAAACCCACTCTGTTAACTGAAACACCGGTGATCACCATCGCCGTTAAGTTGATGCGACACTTTAGACTCTCCGTTAGCAGTTCTCTCTTTTGCTCAAAATTATTTTACTTTTAAGTTTCTGCTCCTTTAGATAACTGTTTAGTCATGAGAATTTACTAGCAAACCTTTGGAAAAATAGAAATAATCTACCTAATAAAACACAATAGTGTGGGGACCACACAAGACAAGTTGATCCAAGGGTTGAGATTGATTTGATCTAATGGTGGAGAGACATTCTTCTCATTTAATTAAAGTGCCAACATCCCCACATTTAGTACAACACTGCCATTAGAGAAAATGAAGTTCCCCACAATCTATCTCACTTACACATCCCTACCATGCGATATTTTTTTTAAATTACCGTGCGTTCCTTTTTTTTTTTTATCACTTTCATGCGTTCAAAAATCAAAACTATTTCAGGCAGATTCTGCTAAGGAATTTTTGGGCTTTTGGGTTTTTGTTTTTTGTTTTGGATTATTGATTTGTCTCGACGAGAAGAATTGAAAAAATATTACAAGATAAAGCCCTAAGTCGACTTTAACTTGGTTATTTAAAAAAAAATTGAGTACAAGTCAAAATTTTATACTTTTTTGATGCCACAAAAGTTAGGCTCCAAAAATCTAAGTGCCTCACTCTCTATCTCTCTGATGTGTGTTCGTGTGATGTCATTTCTTCTATTTGATTTGTGTATATATATATTTTTTTGGTATTTCGGAAATCTTTTTGAAAGGTTTTTGATGCACATGCGGGGGGGTCTATGAATTAGTGGAGAAGTTGGCTTAGTTCTAGCTACGATTGATCAAATTATCTTTCTCAAATAATTTCTTTCGTGAATCGATTTAGTGTTTGAGCTACTATGAAAATTCAAAAGGTAATTCCAATCGGGTGGGTAGTGCCGTAGGCACAGACAATTTCAACCGGGGTGCGTATTGCCGTAGGCACGGGCAATCACTAGTTCAAAATAAAAGAGTTAGGCCGAAGTAAGTAAAGCATGTAGGAAGACTTATCCACCCTTTATCCATTTGTGTTTGTCAACTGTTTTTTTTTTCACATGAAAAAACAAGCATCGTAGTTTCAAACAACTTGACTTCAAATCACACAAAAATAAACAAACAAATCAAAAAAGTGGACTGACTCCTCCAAAAATTGATCTCATACTCCAAAAATAAAACAAGTCAAACATTTGAATCAAGAAAAGCTAAGGTTTAATCCAAAATCTACCCCCGTACATTGTTCAACCAGGTGTCTCCAAAAACCCTAGTTCTCAACTACCACTGCAACAAAGAAAGTTCAAACGGTGAACATAATCGATTGAGAACTCACTGGGAAATGGTTGACTGGGAAGCCCTATAACTGTAGCGCTTCAAACTTTCCTGATGAACGAGAAGCAAAAGCTTTGGTCTCTGAGCTTCAATTGCATCTACATCTTCCTGACGAACAAGATTCCTGATGAACGTGAAAAACACGTGAGAAGTTATCAAAATTAGGGCTTTTCACTGAAGAGAGATTGCAAAAAACCTAGTTCGATTTTCACCGAAGAGAGTTTCGAATAAAAACGTGAGATCTAAGTTTGATTTCCAATGAAAAAAAATGAAAAAAAACTCTACGATTCAGATTGTAGAAGACCTCTCGATCTTCAGATTTCTCGATCGGAGAGAGGGAGGAGCAAAGTTCAGAATTCTCGAGGGAGGAAGAGAGAATATATGTGGACTGAGTCTCGAATCCTTAGGTTCACGCTGTGCCTATGGAATGACAGAACGAGGGTTTACGCATGTGCCTCCGTTAGTCTGAGGCGTTAAGTCAGTGGAAAACAAGTTGGCGTTTTTACAACGCCACTTTTATTCTCTGTGACGGCGCCCAAACAATGTCGTGTTCCAAACGCCGTTTAATCTGGTTTTTCTTGTAGTGAGTGCAAGCTAAAAGAACTCTTATATGAAAACTAACGAGATGTGCACAAATCGGTACGCGGGGCCCACTTTCGGATCCCACATAAATTATCCGAATTATTCATTAGTTTTAGATATATTTTCACTTATCGCCTTAAAAAAATCATCTCAACCGAGAATATAACTGAAAGTGCTTGATCCAACATGCCAATTTTTCATTCAGAAGACATTCAGTATTCGAGATCCTATATTCTAAATAAAAAATTGGTACATCAAATCAAGCCATTGTAGTTATTCGATTGAGCTGAATTTTGGCTGGGCGACTTGGAAAAATATTTATAAAAATTTGTGATTGATAGTAAAACATCGATTCTCATTGAGGTGGTGGACGAATGCTTGGCTTGATGTCCCTTAACTACTCCTGAAAGGCCCATGTACCTAGCTTGGATGAACGGTTCAGATCATTTGTGCAAAACTAGGACGTAAGCCCCGCATGCCAATATGCACACCATCGGTGCACATCTCGTCAGTTGTCATAGGATTTTCGGAAAAAATAAGAACCAAAATAAAGCTAAGGTAAATTTTGAGGGTTTAAAGTGTGATTAAGTAATGATAAAAATAATAATAATCTAAAGAATATTATAAATGGCCTATATTTGAAAAACTAATATTTAAGAGAAAAAATATTAGTAGAAGAATGCTAAGGGTGCGTTTGGTAACCTTTTCAGTTTTTTGAACTTTCAGCACTTTCAACTAATGGCTCATCTTTAAACTGAAATTCTGGATCCAAACTATCACTACTAGAAGGGACTTTGTTTGAAGGGTGAGCATGTGCTCCAGTGGTAGACATGTCCCCAAATATACGGCACAACTCATGGTAGTATGGCATCCCTTTTATTTTTGAATTTCCTCGCAAATTTATTAACCTATCATTACATTACTATATGTGAGTTGAAATATAATAGTATCTTCAATCATGACTAAAGTGAACAGTCAATAATAAATTCCTACCTTGAAAAGTCTTTCCCAAACATCGTCTGGAGCAGTAACGGTCAAAAGTGTGCTATCCCAACCAACACCCGAGTTGGCTTTCAATGAGTTGAATTTGTTGAATAGTATACGTAGCACATTGTACTTGTTTTTCACCTGTCCTTTCGTATAAGAATACCCGGTTAGCCTTATCAATTCACTCCTAATCCTTTTCCAAGCTTCTCTTGTGAAAGTGTCAGTTTCTCTACTCTTCTTTGATTTAACCTCCTCGTCCATGAGTTGAATGAAGATTTTCTCATTTCTAGTTGTCCATGGGCCGTCACCATTTTCTCCACTAACCTCCATAACATCATTGTGTGCCATTTCCTACTTTTGTTAACAAAAAACAAACAATGATACAAAAATAAATCGAAACAGTAGATATCCAAACAAAACACATACAAAAACTAAAATAGATCCAATGACAAATCAATCAAAACCCAGGCAAGAAGAGAAAGCCATTTAGACAACTCAACAAACATGTAGATTGCTACATAACTTCATTGAGAAGAAGTGAGATTAGAGCGACTCAATTCGAAAGAGCGAGAAGAATTACAGGGGGGATTGGCAAGGGGAATTATGAGCTCATATGCAAAATATGAGATACGGCCGGAAAAAATCATACACCTCACTTATCTCATCTCTCTTGTTTATATAGGATAGGCCTGTGCTAAGAATTACAGGGGGGATTGACTATTCTCGCTGCCTAGAGAGCACCAGCAAAACCCAAACAAAAAACCGAGAAACAGGTATGAATCACAACCATTATGGAACAAATTACCCAAAGAATAAACTATTACAGAAACAAGTGAATCACAAAAATTTAATTCAGTGCATCCCTTCTTCTCAAAACGGTTAAATAAGCTTGTATTCTTCAATAATCTGCAAGGAGAACATGGATTAAACATACAAGTGGAGAATTCGACTTTCAGAAAAGGAACGAATATAAATGGATTACACACACAAACCCAAAGAGATGGAGAATATCTAGGGTTTTGCCGGCGCCCAGAAAGAGAGAGAGAGAGAGAGAGTACCACCAAACGCAATCGCCAGAGAGAGAGAGAGAGAGAGAGAGAGTAGCGTATTCTCTGGATCTGTTTGAATGTCGGGGCTGGGATGAGTTATGATTGGGATGAAAAAAACCCCGAGTAAAACACCTTTTTCTAGTTTTTAAAATTTACAAAAACTTTGAAAACATTTATGAAAAACAAAAAATTGAAAACATGTTACCGAACAAGTTTTCTTTATTAATTTTTAAAAAAGTAAAAACAAAAACTAAAAATTAAAAATAAAAAGGTTACCAAACGCCTCCTAAGCAACTACCTCAGTGCTCCCCAACGTGCCGATTGGATCTAGGGCAATTTTTCACTTTACCCGATCAACACGGGAAACCATTTACAAGTCATGTTGATTAAAAAAGAAGCCAAAAAGCTACTGAATCCCAGAAGTCCTTCACATTACCATTTGCACAATTTACGTGCAAAAGTTACTATGCTTCAAGGAAAACGAAAATTTTCAGAAAAATCTGTTGAAGAGATTGTTGGTCTCTTTCAAACATACGAGGCAGATATGTTGCAATCTGAATCTCCTAAATCGAAAATAAAACCTTCTACTAAGTCGATTGCTTTTAAAAGTTCTCAAATTACTGAGACAGACTCAGATTGCAATAGTGATGATGAGTATGCTAC
>JAOTQK010000002.1:8756425-8768535 GCA_025642025.1 Rhododendron ferrugineum
CAAACACAATATTAGTAGTCCCATGGGATTGGTAATCCAATCCCAAGAGCTAATATGGTTATCAAACGGGGCCTAAGAACAATAATAGAGAAAAACTACAGAGAAAATTTACCTAGAGCATAAACTAGATCTATGTAAAGTGAGAGAGAGAGAGGAGTATTTATACAAGAACATCCTCTCTCTATACAAAATATCCCAAAAGTATACTACTAATGAAAAGTTTCCACTAATAGAAGGTTGAAAGCTGTCAGGAAAACATTGGTATCGATACCTATACAAAAGGGTATCGATACCCAACGTTCTGTTCAGCTTTGGGGTGATTTAAGGTGATTAGTATCGATACCATTTTGTACTGGTATCGATACCAATCTGTTAAGACAACTTTTTCTTGGCGGAATTTCGCAGGCTCGCTCCAGACACTTTCGAACTCGAATTTGGGTATTCTTTGGACCGTTGGAAAACTTGTTGAGTCTACTTTCTAACCCAAGTGGTTTGGATCCAAGATAATTTGTACATCAAAAGATATGACAATTCTACCCTTAGCTGGTGGGAACATTAATAGCTTTTGTAAAGTTCTCACATCTCCTTCAATTCATTTGACCCTTGAGCGACCCGAACAACCTCCAAATTAACCATCTTTTCATAACTTTTTGGGCACCACAACGGGGTGACACGTGGCCTTGGGCACTTGGTTGCACCCGAAGCATTCCTTGGCGTTCAAACGTGCCTTATTCATACGGTTTACCTGAATATACTAAAAACACACATTACGTGCAATATCGCATAAAAACGACAACATTTATGTACAAAACACAACATACTAGAGGACTTAAGCACCAAGAGTCTACATTATTGGGTGTTTATCAGAGTCCCAGGCCAATACCACTTGGCCAACCCCTTGGGTTTAATTACTTGGCCACTAGAAGAGTTAAAGTTTTGTTTTCGGTAACTTATTTCTTAATTCACTATAAGAAATTTTGCTTTTTCCGGCATTTCATAAATGCCGTTAAAAGTTCAAAAAATGCCGGTAAAGAGTATTACCGGCATTTATTACAAATGCCGTCTAGAAGTGTGTCGGTAAATGTACAAATGCCGGGAAAAGTCTCTATAAATGATGGGAATAGTTGGACTCATTTGCGGCATTTTATAAATGCCGGAAAAAATTGTACCATATAAGACAAAATGCCACGTGGCGCGTAAATTTTGTGGAGAAATTGCTTACCCCAGGATTCAAACTCGTGATCTTTGCCTCGCGCACGCGTGTAGCTACCAATTGGGCTAGCCACCATATTGGGTCACCTTGAACAATGAAAAATATTTATATTATACGGAAATTTTTCCCGGCGTTTTTTTTTTGAACAAATGCCGGTAATAGTTTGGTGGTATTATTTTGGCTGGAAACTCGACTTTTGCCGGCAGTTTTTGAAACAAACGCCGGTAATAATTAATAGTAGCTTTTCCGGCATTAATTAAAATGCCGGGAATGACCATTTTTCTTGTAGTGATATTACTTGATTAAAGAATTAGGACTATTTTCAATTATAAATGGAGATGTAAGCGTAAGGGCATACGAAAGTGTTATTCACTCAACAAATAATTCTGGAGTTCTCTTTACATTCCTTGGTCAAGTAAGATTAGATCTAGAAAAATACATTTGTTAAAATTTTGTCAAACTTTTTTGTCTACTAGAATGATATCTAGTTGTTCTTCCTCAACAATAACGCCCTAATTTTCAAGAACGTTAATAAACATTTTCTCAAAATTATTTAATTAACTAATATTGAAATTAACTTAATTAGCGGAAGCAAAGCCGATTACATATGAAATTGAACTACTTAGATCAGTTTTAAAATTACGATTACTGTTTACACCCATTTTTGGTCAAAAATCAGTAAATGGATTTATGGGTTTGAAGGTGACCTTGATGGTCAATCTCTGGCCTTGAAAAGCCTTACAATTAATTGTCCACGAAATTAGGCCAGTTTGGAAGCCATTGATTGAATGGAATTTTGCAAAGGCTTGGGTCAAATTGATGTCTAAAATTTCGTTATCACCAACCCAAACCTAAGATTGGCCAAAGACTTGAATTGGCCCGCTAAGCCTAAGCATTTTATCCAGGCCTAGCCCAATTCTCAGAAGTAACAAGGCCAACACATAGGTCCAAATCAGTTAAAGCCTGAGTTTTTCTCAACCAGGCTTGGGCTTAGAAGGCTTACAATGGACAAAGGCCCATGATTCACCGCAAGTTCAGGTCCAATTGATAAATGGGCCTCCTTCTTTAAAAACGTCACTTAGAACCTTTAATTGGGAGGGAAAGGCCTTAAGCTGCTCAAAGGCCTAGAATGTTCTTGGTTAACAGGTCTGGGTAAACTGCTCACAAGCAGTTCAAAGGCCTAGAATGTTCTTGGTTGACAGGTCTGGGTAAGCTGCTCACAAGTAGCTCAAAGGCCTAGAATGTTCTTGGTTGACAGGTCTGGGTAAGCTGCTCACAAGCAGCTCAAAGGCCTAGAATGTTCCTGTTGGAACAGGTCTGTGTAAGCTGCTTACAAGCAGCTCAAGGTCTAAGTCTGTACTATCCTTCAACATAAAGCAAGGTCAAGGGCGTACATGCAGCCCTTGGAGCTGCTGGCAGATGACTCATGTAGACCTAAGCAAGCTGCTCACAAGTAGCTCACCCAGGTCTGGTTGATCTTTTGTTTCTAGAGTCTTCTTCCGTAAAAAATCAAGCCAAGATGAGCTAAGGGCCCACAAGAAATGAAAGAACCAATAAAATGATGGGAAGGCCTGGAGAGGTCTCGGTTTTCAGAATTGGTGGGCCCTCAAAAGCCAATATAATGGCTGAAAGGCCTGGAAAAATTTCGTCCTTTAACCTTGGTGGGGCCCAAGATTTTCTATCCAGATATTCAAGCAGCTTACAAGCAGCTCAAAAGGCCTGGAGATTCTGTACAGCAAAAGTCGTTCCTTTTGCCCTTTTACAAATTTTTATGCAAAAAAGAAGGATTTTTCAAGCCTTGGCCGATTTCTTGGAGTGGAGAGCACGTTTTGGTCACAAAGCAACCTCTCATTAGAGCATTTTGAAGCAGCTCAAGCCTAAGCCTTTACCAGGAGGACACTTGGCAGCTATGCATGAAGGCCTGTGGAAGCAGCTCAAGCAGCTCCAGGCTTGGAACCTTTGCCTATAAATACCAGATTTGAAGGCCTTAGCAAGGGTCCACGACCAACAAGTCCACGGCTTACCCAATTTATCTTTCAATTGTCTTTCAACCATTTTTATCTTTTGGTCCACGACCAAACAAGCCCACGGCTTATCTTTCAATTACTTTTACTTTCTAGCATAGTTTGTACTCAATCTATCCAAGCCTAGATTTTATTTCATTTCATGTAGCCAGACTTTGTTAAACCGTTAATGAAGTCCCTTTAATTTCGTTTTAGGCCTTGTTCTACTTTTCTTTCCATTTTCTAACAACGATTAGGAAATTTTTAAGTCCTTTTCATTAAGGCAAACCACGAACCACATATGGCCTCACCCCTTAGGTCGTACGCAATCGTCTTACAAAAGTCAGATTGAGGCATCCAGGTCTTAATACGAATTTGGACTGCAATCTAGTCCTGGCACGCCCGCAACTCCAAGCCGATTTGGTTTTTGCACTTTTTGTGGAGAAACAATTACCTTAGAGGAAATTTAAATTACATATTTAAGGAAATGAAACGAAGCCTCTAACAGTAAGGGCTTCAGGCTCAACGGACTCCTCTTCAACAACGGTGTCCTCAGTATGGAAGTACGACTCTTCTACTGCTTCTTCAACACCTGACGTAAAATGTCAGGGTAACAAAGCACTGTGAGTGAATAACACTCAAAGATAATCTCTAACTCTTACATTATTTCACTGACTCATAGTGATAAATCAGGTGGTAATATGGTATTGCACCATTTTCTGCATCGTGAAAGGATAGATGGCCACTCATACAGTAATAAATGGGATAACCAGTTTATCAAATTTGGGATTCTTGTGAAATAATCAAGGAATTGTTAAATATTGTGAAATACTGAACTCTTAAGGAAAGGCCAATGCTAATTGGTTGAGTTCTCAAATAATCTTGGACTATCTTTTGGTTGGATGCTAATTGGTTGAGTTCTCATGAAATAAGGCTGAGCATTACCTTTCTTTCTTTCTTTTTTTTTCTTTCTATCTCCGTTGAATCTCAGAATGTAGGGATTTCTGGCCCTCTTTCACCGTTAATACTGGAGAGGTATGAGCCGAAGTGAGGGAGCAAATTGACACAAAGGTCGCAAAAGTGGAGGAAGGAAGGAAAGGCAGAGATTGTGCTTGCTGTCCTCTTCATTGATGAAGTCAACATGCTCGACATCGAGTGTTTTTCTTTCCTAAACTGGACTTTAGAAAATGAGATAGAACCGATACTGGTTGTTGCAATCGATATTATTGATCGAATGGGTGATCATTCGATCAACAGCCTCCTCATCATCTCTACACAGCTGCACACAAAAGAAAATATCCCTATAATTCTACCCCTATCTTCGTCAACTAAACTTTTGCATCTCCAGACATCTCCATATCTTCCTCTTGGCACCTAATGTCAACATTTTTTTATTTATTTTTTGATCGGCATAATGTCAAGAATTTTACGGATATCCTCTTTTGATGAGTATTTTAATTCTGATCATGCTTAACATGGAGTATTTTCTGATCATGCTTAACATAGATGAGCAAAGAGAGATAAAATTCAAAAATGAAACAATCAAAGGAGTATTTTTCTAATCATGCTTAGCATGGATGAGCAAAACAAGATACGTGGGAGGCACTTTCTATTTCTCCTTATTGTAAGAAGAAGCACCAAAGGGCAGAGGGTAAATGGAGGAGGCATTCAGGAGGTCTGGACGTATGAAACCGTAGTTGCGAAGCACCTGATTATCAGCAAAATTCAAAGCCTTTTCCATCCCGTTCGAGCATTGACCCTCTGAGTAGCCCCACTGCCCAGTACATGGCCTACAGGCTGTAAAATGCGTGATAAACGGCTGTTTTCTTCCACCATTTTCTTCCACCACGCACCACCGCCATTTTTGTTGGCAAACGCCTCTCTCATCACCGCCGCATAGTGCTCGCTCACCTTCTCCGCATGTTGTCTCCCCAACTCCGTCACCCCTTTCTCTATGCTCGTGTAGTTGTCGCTAATAGTATCCAATGATTTGACGATGTCAACCCAATACCCACTTAAGTCGTACTGATACTCTAAATAAATCTTATTCCCAAATGTCTCCTTCTCTTTCAATAGCAAATAAACCAGAGCCGACTGATCGTCAGATTCCGGGTCTGTCTTGTCAGTCATTGTCGATGTCAGGATCTGACCCCACTTTTCATAGTTTGGAGTCTGTGGGCCCATCCCGGCCCATACCTCCAAAAACTCCATCTCGACCATTGACAGTTTCGGATGAAAAACACACTGGCATTAACCCCGCCCCAACTCTTCTCCTCGTAGACCTTATCGGGAAATCCGGGCACCACGAGGTTATGGTCCTTATACTTCTCCAACGGCAGCTTAAAATCCATATCAGTAAATACTGCATCCGAGTCAACCCAAAAGATCCACTCAGCCTCTGGGTGGGCCAACATAGTTGCCCGAAGCATGGGCATTTTTACCCACCAGCTGACCATTTTCGGGTGCAAAAATGCGTTGCTGTAGAAGATATCGTAGCCATGAATCCGACAGTAATCCACCTTGTTCTTGAAAAACCTCAAGTTCAAATGATCTCCAATCGGATCCTTACACGGCGACGGCTGCGATCCGGTCACCACAAAAACCCGGTCCTCTGCTCCGGTGGCAAATGACGGATGATGCTTCAGCCACTCTCTTCTCTTGTCGTCCCAGTTCGTGACTAGATTCCCTATCGAATAACTTAGGGCCAGGTCGTCGTAGAATGTTTGGTCGGCCGGGTCGTGGCCCAGGTTAAGGCCTTGATCACTCACGATGGCGCAATCTTTCGTAGCTGCAGTGTCTTTTCCCGGCGATACCGTCCTCTTAGCTACGTATTTGCTCCATATCTGTGATTTTCTCTCACCCGTCGATTGGGTGACACGTGACAAGGGTATAATTGGAAAGGTGAAAGGTGACTTGGGTTTACTGTAATAAAGTGTGGTTGAGTTGAATAACTTGATTAATATTGATAAAAATATGGTGAAGTTTTAAGGATTATTTGCCCGTCGATTGATCATTATGTAGCATGTTCCTTTTGTCACTTGGGTTGTTTTCTCCGTCTATCAAGTGACAGGTGTTAGAAAGGAATTCGTTTAGTGATCCCACGTTCAAAGGATCAGTTATTCATGATCAAAGAGGCAGTTTTTCCAGAAGTGGATGCCTTACTGTTCGGGGAAGTTATTTGCCAGAGCTTGAAAGGAGATTCAACCGTCACCTTGGAGGGAAGATTCAAATTCAAAACTTGGAAGGGTCTCTATTTATGATTGAGATCTTAACAGTTTTTGGGACACACAAACAACGCAAACAGGCCTTTATCTTTTCTTTTCTAGGAGTAGGAGTAACTGTTAAGTAAATTATACTCTATCAATTAGGCCATACCTTGTCGATTTTGTGCCTCTACTTGGAGATTCAATAAAAGTCTCTTTTATTAAGTTTTCAATTTCATTCCATATCATCCCACATTACTACATTTGCTTCTAAAGAAGTCCTGAAATATGGCAAGCAACCAAACTCCATTTCACAAAACACCCACATTCCAGCAAACACCATATTCCGTTTTTGTCAATTGGCTCATCCCGTCGATTGGACAAAACCAGGAAATTTAGTAACGCTACGTCAAACATGTTGGGATAACTAGTGAGAGGTGAAAAACTCCAAAGCAGCATAAACAGAGCCACCCCTGCTACGCCTATGAAAATGGGTTTGCTCGGACCTATGAGTTTCTCCATTTTCGCAACTGTTGCATGTTCTTTATAATCAGATGCAACTGTTGCAATTGCTCTTCCCATACCCAAATTTCTGAAATTAAAATCAGAGAGGATTCTGGGACTCAATTATAATTTATAAGTCATTCAAAACAGAGATGCCAAGAATTGCCTCATGAATGAGTAATTCGAGGGAGAAAGTAATTGAGACCTTAAGAGGAATGGGAATCAGTAGGGGAAAGAGATGGAGGCTATCAGTTGACTATTCATCCATATGATATGCCTGAGAATATGATAGGGAAATTCACAACTGTAAAAGTAAAATAGAATAATCTTCCTCAGAATGTAACGGGAATCAGGATACTCTCTGAATAAACAAAAATAAATAAAAATCCAAATGGCCGATCTGTCTCAATGCTACCAAAATTTTCTATTTCTAACGTGGTTGTCTTTTTTTTTTTTTAATTTTTTATTTTATCAGCAACGTGGTTGTCTTTACATAGTTGACAAGCGATGGGTGCCCAATGTGTGTTTCTACCTAGAAACTGCATTTTTTTAAGCCTTAAAAGAGCATCTCCGACTCGTCTCTACAACTCTAAAATGGATATGATATATTGAGGGAAAATTTTGTAATGGAAATTGATATTCGCGCTCCACTTTTTACTGATGGCGCTCCACTTTATTCATGAAGTTACTAATAACTTCACGTTAAATTGGAGCGCCATCAGTAAAAAGTGAAGTGCGAAAATTAGTTTCCTTTTGTAATTTTTCTCTTCTTTTCTTGAACTTTATGTATTTTATGAAAAAATCTTGGAGGGATTTAAAATTTTGATCTCTGGAGATGGAATCTCCATTTTTGGAGAACCAAAAGTAAATTTGGAGAACAATTAGGGAGTAGTTACTTGAATCATGCGTTTACATTTTTGTCCTTATAGTTACTGAGGACATATGCGAAACAGAATGTAAATTTTTGTCGTTTCTTATATGTCCAATTAGAACCAATTGGTGCTAGCTCAGTTGACCAGGTCTTTTGTATCTCACTAGGAGGTCAGGAGTTCGAGTCTTTCCACCTGCGTGTGAGTATTCTTTTCTTTGTATTTGTTGAGGTTATTTCTCCCCTTAATGGAGCTTGTAATTGAGTTGAGCTTATAGTGATTGTTGTCCCTTTGATGAGCTTATTTATCCTGTTGGTTCAGTTGTTGGGCTTGGTTATCTCGTGAATGGGATGTAGTGTCTCGTGATTTATACTTTGTACTTCATACCAATTGGCGAAAAAACAAATTATATGTCCAATTAGGGAAGTTAAAAATGTGACCCAACTTCATCTTTTTATCCCACCAAAAATGGCTCTCGCTTTTGATGTCAGACAAGAATTTAGGTGATTTCAATTATATGGAAACTTTATTTTTAGAAATTATTTGTTTTAGGAATTCTTCTTCAAATGCCACTTGTTTAGGCATATTTCTATCAGTCTTTTAATTTTATTAATCTTGGTTTCTAAGTATTGTTTTGCTTGGTCTTCTTATTCTTAGGAATCCTACTAGGATAAATAGGAGTGTAAGTTATACACTTATTCAAGTTTTTATATCAATAATATTTCAGAGTTTCTCTATCTTCTTGTGGACTCAAGAACAACTCGTGGATTCGAGTACCTATCTCGTTTGGATTAGTACGCTAATTAATCTCTCGTGAATTCCGCTGCGTCACCTTTATATATTATAATTGATTGTATTCAAATTTCCTAAGTCAATGGTTTTCACACTCTTCTTTTTGATAAATGCATGCACTCCATTTTTTTTTTGTCTTCTTGTAAAACTTTTATGCATTATTTTTACACTATAAAACAAAAGAAGCCGTGCTCCATCAAAAAAGGGGAGTGGTTCAAGCATAAAAAAAGAAAGTGTGAAAATCATTTCCCGTTTTTTATCGATTAAAAAAAAAACCTGATTATGATAACGGACTTTTCCTTTGGTAGTAAAGAAAATGTTATTTGAATCAAGGCATGGTCGGTGATCGAGGTCGTCATGCATATAATAACATGGGTTAGTATATATAATTGTGTTTTTTTCCCTTAATGTGTGGATCGTGTAATTAATTATTCGAAGAATACCTTAGTCAACCATGTCTTGTCTAGATGTACATAACATGATTAAGTTTAAGTGAGATATAAAAAGTAGTAGTAGTATGAATTTAGCTTCTGTAATTATGGGATGGTGCTTCTGGCATATCTGTGCCAGTGTGTACAATCCCTTTTTTGGTCCGGTTTTGAGTCTCAAAAAAATGATCGGAATCGCTCATTTTGTTTAAATTACTTTGTTTACGGCTCCTTCAAAAAATAAGCTCAATCCGATATCAGTTAAGATGTCTACAAAACGTCTAACTTTGTCCTAGAATTCAAGCCGGAATTCTAAAGCAAATTTGGATATTTCGTAAATACTCTTACCGATATCGGATTGAGCTTTTTTTTTTTGCAAGGACCATAAGCAAAGTATTTTAAATAAAATGAGCAGCTTAACCCTTGCGTAGCTGTCACTAATATCGTCAAGTGAGTTGATGATGTCGACCCAATACCCACTTAAATCGTACTCACTCTCTATGTAAATCTTTTTCCCCCACGTCTCCTTCTCTTTCAATAGCAAATAAACCAAAGCCGACTGGTCATCAGATTTCGGGTCTATCTTGTCACTCATCGTCGATGTCAAGATCTGTCCCCATTTTTCGTAGTTTGGAGTCTGTGGGCCCGTCTCGACCCACACCTCCAGAAACTCCATTGACCATTGACAGTTTCGGATGAAAAACACCTCGGCGTTAACCGCGCCCCAACGCTTCTTCTAATAAACCAAAAAGGACCACACATGCACCACGAAGTTATGGTCCTTATACTTCTCCAATGGTGGCTTAAAATCCATATCAGTAAATTTGCATCCGAGTCAACCCAAAAGATTCACTCAGCCTCCGGGTGGGCCAACATCGTTGCCCGAAGTAGAGGCATTTTGACCCACCAACCGACCATTTTCGGGTCCAAAAACGCGTTATTGTAGAAGATATCGTAGCCGTGGATCCGAGAGTAATCCACCTTGTTCTTGAAAAGCCTCAAGTTCAAATGATCTCCAATCAGATTCTTACACGGCGACGGCTGCGATCCGGTCAACACAAAAACCAGGTCTTCTGCTCCTATGGCAAATGACGGATGATGCTTTAGCCACTCTCTTCTCTTCTCGTCCCAGTTCTCGACTGTAATCCCCATCGAATAACTCAGGGTCAGGTCGTCATAGAACGTTTGATCGGTTGGGTCATGGCACAGGTTAAGGCCTTGATAACTCACGGTGGCGCAATCTTTCGTAGCTGCTCCGTCTTTTACCGGCAATATCGTCATCTTAGCCACGTCAAACATGTTGGGATAACTGGTGAAAGGTGAACAACTCAAAAGCAGCATAAACAGAGCCACCCCTGCTACGCCTATTAAAATGGGTTTGCTCGGGCCTATGATTTTCTCCAATTTCGCAACTGTTTCAGTCACTCTGCCCACACCCATTTTCTGGATGAGTAATTCTAGAGAGTTAGTAATTGATACCTCAAGAGGAATGGGAATCAGTAGGGGAAAGAGATGGAGGCTATCAGTTGATTATTTATCAATACTCCTCTCAAGTCAGAATACGAAGTGAATCAGCCAGGATCCTCTCTGAATAAACAGAAGAAAATTGCAAATAGCCGATCTCTCTCAGTTCTACCAAATTGTCCTTGTCTTGAGAATACTAATACAGACTATACAGTGTTTAACTACCTATAACTTCAGTTTTGTGAAGTTAGAGCATGTACGTCAGAGGATGTAAATTGCCTTTTTAGCTATTTTGGAGAGAAAAGCACAAAAAATCAGCCTGCAGCAGATGAGGTCAAAGGGGAGGCAAAATACATTTATGAACAATACTTCGCCACTTTTACCTACGGACTGTTCACACACCTTTTTTTTATATTGTTTCTTGCTCTCTCTCCTGCCTCCCTTCTCCTCTCTTTTTTTATCCAATGAAACCCATTATCGTCGAAACCCTTCAGCTCGTCCACTGAACTTGTCGAATCCGGCCACTTCCGTTACTCATCAGCTCGTTGGAGAAGCCTTTGACGGAGAAGATGTAGTGAGAATCGATTTTCCCGGTGAAAAACAGTGGGCTGAAGTTCAATTTTATCTGGGCTTTCGATTTTTAAAGCAACGATCGATTTCGATTTGGGTTTGAAGCGGCGATCAACCCGTGATCTCCTTCGACGGCGATTGACAAGTTCCAATCGGCGGCAGTAATCTAGATCGAAGATGGGGTTTTGGGGGCTAAAGACGGAATACATTGTATACACATATATGTATGTATATGTAAACTTATTAATTAGGTAATATTTGTAATATTTGAAAAAAGAGAAAATTGTATTTTAATAGATGAAATAGATAGTGTTGGTGTTGTTGTGAAATAAAAAGTTGGTAGTTTAAATAGAATTGGGAACTGTTCATAAGGTAGAATACATGTCTACTGGTAAACTTGCTCTTAGAACTTCAATTTTGTTGGTTGGACTCTCCCATTTCGAGGGTGAGTTGCGAACAACATTTTTTTCAATCCAATTGTGGAAACTTTATATCCAACTCGAAGCCAATTGGTAATAAGTGGAGAGATCCCAAATGCTATTAAGTGATCATGTTTTCCACAAAAAGTTTAAAACCAAATCGGCTTGGAATCGCTGGCGTGCCAGGACTGGATTGCAGTCCAAGTTTGTATCAAGCCCTGGAAGCCTCAATCTGACTTCTAATAGAACGAAAGTGCACGGCCTAAAGGTAAAATCGTGAGGAGGTTTGTGGTTTGCCTTAACGAAAAAGACTTAAAAATTTCCTCACCATTGCTAGAAAATGGAAAGAAAAGTAGAATAAGGCCTAAAACAGAATTAAAAGGACTTTATTAACGGTTTAACAAAGTTTGGTACAAGGAAATGAAATAAAATCTAGGCTTGGCTAGATTGAGTACAAACTATGCTAGAAAGTAAAGGTATTTGAAAGATAAGCCGTGGGCTTTGATGGTCGTGGACCTTTGCCAAGGCCTTCAACTCTAGTATTTATAGGCAGAAATTCCAAGCCTTGAGCTGCTTCCACAGGCCTTCATGCATGGCTGCCAAGTGTCCTCCTGGTAAAGGCTTAGGCTTGAGCTGCTTCTACTT
>JAOTQK010000002.1:8793978-8808786 GCA_025642025.1 Rhododendron ferrugineum
TTGTCCTTAGCTCTCCTATTTGGATCAGTTCTCAATTTCCCAGGCCACTTGAGGTCTGGGTCATCTTGTAGGTTGCTAAGGATTTGCTCTGCTGTAGCTATGAGCGGAGTGAATTGCTTGTACCGGCCCTGGGGCGGTCCTCCTGGTCCTCCCCGCTTTGGGGAAGACCTTGAATCCACCTTCTTGTTCTTGGGTTCACCTCCTGTCTTGCGGGAGGTTTCTATTCTTTTCTTGTCGGATGGAGGGAATTCCCCAATATGTGATGGTCCTGTTTGGGGGTCGAAGCCATCACGCGCACGCCTTGCGTAAACAACTTCTTCTGCATTCATGTGCTTCTGTGCTCTGAGCATAAGCTCTGCCAGAGTTTTGGGTGGCTCTTGAGATAAGAGGTATAGAAACTGTCCTGAGTACAGGCCAGCTATATACGCGGTTATGCTCACGCTATCGTCAGCTTCATCTATCTGAACCACCTCTTTGTTGAATCTGGTAGTATATTCTCTTAACGATTCCCATCGTCCTTGTTTTACCGTCAGAAGGTGCGTTGCCGGTTTGCCGTAGCGTTGATCGGCGATGAAGTAGCTTACAAAGCTCGTACTAAGCTCTTTAAAACTGCGTATACTTCCCGGGGGAAGTTTATTGAACCATGCCTGAGCACTCCCTTTAAGAGTGACAGGGAATGCCCGACACATGACCTCATCTGGTACTGCTTGAAGGTGCATCAGGGATTTATATGTCTCCAAGTGATCCAACGGGTCCATGGAGCCATTGAATGTCTCTAGTTGGGGCATCTTAAACTTCCTTGGAAGAGGTAGCCCCATAACTTATGGTGTAAAAGGCGAGTCTGTGTTCTACACCAACTCTTCCACCGTAGCAGGAGTTTGTGGCTTGATATGTTTCATCAACCCCTCGATTTGGTCTTGCATTTTAAGCATTGTTTTTTGATCGCGGAGAGGCCTTTCTAAGGGTGGTTTGCCATATCTTTTTCGATTTTGGCTTTCTTTCTCGTTGGATTCACCTTCCTCTCTGTCATCCTCTTGCTCGTGATGACTATATCGTAAATTCAGAATGCTTGGCTCAGAGATTTGCTTTCGTAAGTCTGCGTTTTGTTGCATCGCCGTTTGTAACCCTTGGGTTAAAGTTTTTATTTACTCCTGCATCTGAGCAAACGCTTCAGGGGTGAATTGACCTTCCCTCGCTTGGTCTGCTGCGGCATTTTTTCCCGTTTCTACCACCCTGGCCGCTTCTGCCGCCTAAGCAGCTTTGTCGGCGGCTGCCGCGGTCTTGGCAGCCTTCGCAGCCCGGGCTATTTCGGCGGCCTTGGCCATCTTGGCCGCTACTGCGGTTTTTGCGGCGTCGTCGACGCCCATTTGTGGGGGGTCTGAAGCCATAGTCGTTCTGCTTGATCGAGTCTCTACCATACAAAGCTATTCACCGTAAGGAAAACGTCGTTTCCCACAGACGGCGCCAGCTGATGAATCAGCTTCGTCTCCAGCTCCGACCTGATCTGCAAAACAAAGTAAAAGCTCGAGTCACCGGTGTGGTGGCGTGCCAACCACCCTCCGATGCCTAAGTTAGTAAAGAATTTGATGTATGGTGGGAGAATCCAGGTTCTCTGTTATCAGTTGTGCGTACCTTTACTGATGTTTTATCGTCGCTTTTATAGGCATTTGATAGGAGGTTAAGTCCTAGTTGGACTATTCCTGGGGATTTTGGATCATCTTTACGATGTGTGTGGAGTCCTGCCTCAGCTGAGACTTCACACTTTCCATGCCTTGGCATGGAATCCTTATCCGCCTTTGATTATGTTTATCATCGTTTACTTTGAGGTCATCTTGTCGATAGCTCTCCTGATCCCCCTAGGGTTTAGGTTTCTTTAGGATTGTATCTTGATTGGAATAAGTATATCCACGGATCACTTTATGGGTATTATCTGGTCTGCCATAGCTAGAGGACGAAGCTGGCCCTTAGGCCTTGTAACAGCTCCGTTTGGTGAGCGGAGCTGGCCCTTGGGTCCTATAATAGCTCCATATGATGAGCGGAGCTAGTCTCTCACTCCCCAGGTTCGCGGGTGACCTCCTGGGGTTTGTTATACATATCAGTATGTGTTCTAGTAACTCAAATAAGTACTTATTTTTTGAATTAAAGATAATTTATTGTGATAGAATGATCTGTCTCGTAAAACGAAAAATAAGTACTTTAAAAATAAAAACCTTAGTGAAACAGGGATCATTATAAAATGACAGAAATACAACACTATGTAATGAGAAATAGCAAACTTACGAATTATAGTTTGAGATACTCAAATGCACTCTTCGCAATGAAGGGCGAGAACTAAGCGTGCAAAAAGCAATTTTCTTTTCAATTGTTGCTTGTCGTTGTTGTTCCATGCATCAAAAAAAGTTGGATACAATGGTTATTTGTAACACCACCTCATATGGAATGGATCTCATGTTGGGGTGGACATCGGGTCGGGTCGGGTCGGGTCCTCTCGTGTTAGTGTCTGAATTCTCTCAAGCCTAACCCGACCTGTTTAACATTTTGTGTTGTTGTGTCATATTCGTATTTTGTGTCAGGAATAGCCAACCCTAACCCGCTAACTTTTGTGTTGTGTTATCGTGTCCTTTCATAAATTCTCGTGTTGTGTCGTGGTTGTGTCATCTCGTGTTCATGTCAGAATTCTCTCAACCCTAACCCAACCTGTTTGGCTTTTTGTGTTATCTTGTCGTGTCATATTCGTTTTTCGTGTCGTGTTCTCACGTGTGTCAAAAATTCCCACCCGTAATCTCATGTATGTATAAGTCCACTCCAAATGAGAGTAGTGTTACAAATAACCGTTAGATCTAATTTTTTCTCTTTTGTGGGTTTTCGTTTGGGTTTTGTAATTTAGGGAAGGGTTACTAGCTACTTGTTAAATGCTTGTTTGAGTTATAATGTGAAGCACTTTCGGCCTTAGGTTTGGGTACAAATTGGGCTTAATGAATTTAGGAGCCAACAAACTGTGGCTAGCTACGTTGGTCAGGACTCTTGCACCTCACTAAAAGGCCAGGAATTCAAATCTCTACACTTGCGTGTGGGTATTCTTCTCTTAGAAGGGTTTTTCCTTTCTTTTTTCGTTGGAAAAAAAATCGAAATGGTCCATGTACTTTAGTGTTTGTGTCAACTTGGTCCATGTAGTTTGAATTGGCTCGATTTACACTCTGTAGTTTTCATTTTGTTCTAAATTGGTCCAATTACTAACTGTCGTTAGCCTCCGTTAACCCCAGACACAAATGGGTCCCTTTTCTAGTAAATTATCGAACTCTTTCTTCTCTAACCACACAAACCTAAAGCCTTTTCCTAAAAAGAAAACAAAGTCACTCTTTTCTAAAAACCGAGTTCTCTGACACGTGTTCTTTTTTCTAAAATACTTGAACTATTCTTCTGATATTCAAGAGGTGACCAGGCACACCTAAATTCTATGCCCGGTGGAGACTAATTTTTTTTCTAAACTCCTTTTGTGGTCCGAACTACAGCTGGACCTGATTCTCCTTTACCCGGAGATATGTAGGCAGCCTAATGAAAGCTCAGTCCCTTTTTAAAATAAAACCCACTTCATTTTCTAAAATTCAAACATTTTTCAAAAATATCCGAACTCCTTTTTATAAAACTCAAAACTCCTCATTTTTCCTTTCTTTTCAAGAACCACGTTGCAATCCATAGGAATCAGATCACTGATCCAAGCCCTAATCCCTCTCGCTCCTTCCCCCCGAAGGCGAACGAGACACGTTTCGGTCGAAGGTAAAATCCCAGGCGCGACAACTGGAGAATGGAAGCCGTGAAAAAAAATGAAGAATGGAACAATGAGGCTATGTGTTTTGGTTCAGAGGTATATTAGGGCAAGAGGAGAATGACAGATTACGATTTTAACCCTAGAAAAGAGGCCCATTCCTGTCTGGGGTTAACGGAGTCTAATGGCAGTTAGTAATTGGACCAAGTTGGAACAAAATGAAAACTACAGAGTGTAAATCGAGCCAATTCAAACTGCAGGGACCAAGTTGACACAAACACTAAACTACAAGGACCATTTCAGTTTTTTTCCCCTTTTTTGTTTCATTACTATATTGGGCTTATTTATTGTATTGGTTAAGTTGTTGAGCTTGGTTATCTTGTGAACTCTCAAAAATGATGTAGTGTTCCGATTTATACTTTATATTTCATACATGATATAAATAATCTCTTTTATCGATTGAAAAATAATAATAATGAATTTAGCAGCCGAAGGACCAAACCCTTGGTACGATTGGACTAGTGAATCTAAAGGCTTTGAAGATCTCCCTACCTAGCCCAACACAAAATATGGGCTCTTTTGGAAGGGCGGGGCCTGATACTGAAAATCTACATAGCAGAAGGGGATTTTGATTTCATTTTGCAATGGTTCTTTACATGCAAATATATTTCTGCATGGAATTGTATTTTTTTTTTCTTACAATATTATCATACTCCTCGAAATGTTTGAGTTTAAAGAATTTGAAGGGCTGCTAGAGGAATTCAGTTCCAATTATCGATTTGCAGGGGAAAAACCATGTTTGCTTGAAGTTGTCTTTTCAAACCATATTTAATATGATCATGATCATGTGTAAATGTCAAATATATATATATATATATATATATATATATTGTCAGAATGCAAGAAAGTAATTTTTTGTGAAGTTCTTAATCCCGGCGTGAATGGTCTACCTCTGTCCGGACTAGAGAAAGAATTAATTAAGGTACGCATAAGCCAGTCCGAATAATTTGGACCAGCGAACCAAAAAAAAACTCTCGCTTTTGCATTAGATGAATGCATGACATACTGCTATACAAATGGTAAGAAAGCTGTCAGCCGTTGCCGATCAATATAAAAAAAAAAGGGTGTCAAGCTGTTTACACCCATTTTTGGCACTCAGTCTTGGGCAAGCGTTGGAGGGCTATTTACTTATCTTTTAAATAAATTGGGCCAAGAAATAGAGGTGTGTTGGGTTAAAATAATCAGGTCAAGACAATATCGAATGGGCCTGATTAATTTTAATTTAATTTAGTCATGAGCTTAGAGCATCTCCAATGGGAGATGTCAAATCTGATGTGGAGCTTGTAACGGTAATATTTGACACTAATTGACAAACCAACCCAGATGTCTTTTTTAGGCCAAATCCTACGTGGCTTTTGACATGGATGAAGGGGGGAGGAAGCATGCCAACTTTGACTACTTACACCCTGTCAAATTTCAAAAAATGACTATTTGTATTTTGACATAAGGGTTAGAGAGGGATAATTTGATGTCAAATAAATAGAATTTGACATAAGGGTTGGAGAGGAGGTTTTGATGTCAAATTGGAGATGTCAAAATGCCACATCAGCCTTTAAAAAAAAATTGACATCCCCAATTTGCAAGAAAGAATTAGTTGGCCCATGACTTAGAGAAGTTTATTAAGTGCTTTTGTGGGTTAAACATATAAATAGGCCATTTAATTTGATTAAATGGCCCATTACCCGTGAAACCCATGAAAGGTGGAAAGTGGGTAAGTGCCTATTATCTTGCAAAGAGCCATTGACCAGGTCAAATGGCTAATAGTTTCTGTTAGCCCACGAAAGAAGGGTATGAGGTGGCCCATTACCTGTGCTAACTCCCAGTATCCTCCCACGATCAAGAAGAGCAAATGGGCAATATGTATAACTCCTCTCAACCGCCCATGATCCCATAAAGTGGAGGTTATATGGACACATGGCGCCACGAGATGAAGATAGCAAGTTCTCTTGCATGCAAAACCGAAAACCCTTGCCTATAAATACTAGAACTCAAGAAGAAAAAAGAGTTCTCACACCAATTAAGCTCAGCGCTCAACCAAAGTCTTCCCAGCGAAGCAACTATATTTACTTTTCCTGCATTCACTCAATTACTTCTTCAAGTAATCCAGGTTTTACTTTTCCTTGTACCTAACTTTATTATTCCGACATAATAAAATTCGTCTTTATTTTACGTTGCTCTATTTCCTACACGGTTAAGAAATAGCTAAGTCCACTTTGTTGCGGCAAAACCACGAACCATCACTGCGATCTAGCCCTTACGTTCGTAGCACATTCTCTCTTATGGTTACGAAGTCAGAAAAGGGACATCCAGTCTTTACGTTAGACGCGACAAGTCTTGGCACTAGGGATGGCAATTTGGACCGAACGATGGGTACCCGAACCGATAACCGAAATTTTCCCCGAACCATAACCGAAATTTTCCCCGTGGATATGGGTATGGTTGAGGCCTTGGATAACCGAACGGGTATCCGTTCGGTTATGGTTCATCTACTACCCGAACCGATACCCGAACCGAACCGAACCGAAATAACCAAAACCTGGAAATTACATAATTACCCCTTTATATATAACTAACACATGTTAGGGTTTGGCCTCCACATATCATTATCCCTCCCCACTCCACGCAGCCAACAGACCCAACACCTCAAAACCCACCCCCTACTCTCGATCTACGACGACTCTGTCGACTCACGGCCTCACCCCTCCGCCGATCATCACCCCTCCGCCTTCGACCATCATGGCCCTCCACCGTCGACCATCATGGCCCTCCGCCATGTTCTCTCTCTCTCTCTCTCTCTCTCACACACACACACTCAGTACCCATAATCTCTAATTGGTTTTCTTTTATGTTTGTATGCTGCTTTTTGATTAATTGCATCTGTTTGTTCTGAGCTTAGATCAGTGGATAGTGGATTTATGTTTATAGGTTTCACTCTCTTTTACTGAAGACAGATGTTGTGATTTTTAAAGCAAAGCGATGGGAAACTGTACAGTGAAGAATGGGGTTTGCTCGTCAGAATCTGTGAATGGTGGGGAAGATTTATGGAGTTGTGAAAAATCCGCTGCTGCTTCAGCTGATCATCTGGCCAAATCCTCTCTCTCTCTCTCTCTCTCTCTCTCTCTCTCTCTCTCTCTCTCTCTCTCTCTCTCGGTTACCCATTCGGTTCGGGGATTACCCGAACCTCGTTTGGTTCGGTTATGGTTCACCACTCCTCTACCCGTTCGGGTGTCGGGGCGGATATGGGTAGGGGTTCGGTTTCGGGGATCGGGTACGGAATTACCCATATCTGCCCCGAATGCCCCGATTGCCATCCCTACTTGGCACGCCCAGTGGGACCCCAATCGTTTCAAGGGGTATCACGCTGATTCATCTGCATGTCGATTCAATATGTTGAATTGGATGTTGAAATTCGGCGTCTCGAAAAAGAAATTCGTTGGCACGATGATAAGGTCGACGAGATTGAAGACGAAATCTACCGCATTGATTGTGAGAGGCGTCAACTCAAACCTACACAGGATTAGTTTCATGATGCACTAAACTCCTACAACGATGCAATTCGAAGGCTTGAAGATGAAGATTACCAATTACGTTATGAGGTAAACCGTCTCTTTAGTGCCAAGTGACATGGCTATTCAAGCATTATGTATTCAGTCCTACCTGAATAGCATGAATTCCAAAAAGGTGGGCTTGATGATCCTCCTGCTCAGACCTTTGGGGGTCAAGTTGAAGAAAATATGAGCACTCAGTCCTGTACTATTGCATCCAACGAAGAACTCTTGCAGGACTCTTCTCATCCCTTAGATGCGTCTTTGCTTAAGATTGAAGAATTTCTTCAAATCAATTTTGACAAGGCAATTAACGAAGGGATGACTAAATTCAAAGATAAGTTGTCAACAAAGTTTGGCGCTTTAGGCTCAACTTCAAGCCTAAAATGTCTAAGCAAGCTTCTAGCAAGCACTCCAGGCCTCCAGGCTTCTCCCAATCCTTAACTTCTGAAAGCCCTACGGGGGGCAAGGAGGCCAAAGAATTGGACTCGGGGGGCAAGGAGGCCAAAGAATTGGACTCGGGGGGCAAGAATCTCAACAAGCTTCCATCAAGCACACCAAGCCTCCAGGCTTCTCTCAATCCTTAACTTCTAAAAGTCTTACACTCGGGAGGCAAAAATCTTAGTTCAGCCCTTTGAGGATTCCCGAACAGCGGCAAGGTCTGGATGATAAACATCAAAATGATCAAGGCAAGAGTCTCAGATCTGAGCGCAACAGCCAACATTCAAGAGTGTTCCAAAAACTTTTGGATGATAAGCTATTTCCATGCCTGGAAGAGCAAAAAGATAGGTCTGTTTCAACACAAAGGAAGCAAAATCTCAGACCTAGGATAAGCCAGAACATAGAAAGTCCTATTATGAGGCAAAATCAGCACATTCTCTCCTCTCTAAAGTGTCTAAAGAGCTACCACACCCAGATTCACTCCTGGGCGGTGAGCATATCGTTGATACAAGTCAGGAAAGATCCAAGCCTGCCATCAGCCCTATGGGCAAGACTGAATTGCAAGTTGCACCCATTCCAGAACAGCAGGAATTGAATGAAGAGGAGGAAACCGATGACACTCCAGGGCTTGATAACGATTCATTTGTAATTGAAGATCCCCCTCCTCCCCCTGTTAATGAAGGCCTTTTTGGCATTGTATAAACTGCTGAAAGACATTGTAAACTTAGGCCAATTTTAGGCCTTAAGTGTGCAGAATTGCGCCCACATTGGATTTGTGGGGCACATCAAAAGCAAGTGTCATTCACTTGGCTTACACAAAAATGCCAAAATGGTGTCAAGAAGGGCTAAGAACAAAAAAAAGTCCTTCATAGGCCGAACAAGCACCTCTAAAATGTTCGGCCATGGCCTATCAGTCCTTGAATAGGCCCTATCAGAGTTTTACTAGGCATTTTCCGCAGAGGTCGAGACCTTTTTATTTCATTAAGCGTGTCTGAAAGTTCAAGGTTCTAAGGCCTTTTCAAGGTTCTATGGCTTCTCTACAACCAGGCCTGGACGCAGAACTCTATTGGTGTAAACAAGCTTTTGCTACAGGTTCAAAGGCCCTTTGTGCTCTTTGTCTAGGCATGAGCCAATATTATAAGCAATTCAAACAGAAATTCAGACCTTTCCCGTAGAACTGAATCACTATTTTGAGAACTCAAAGTGGAGGTTCAATCCTTCTAGTACGAGGCTTGGTAAAAGGCGACAGCATTGAGATTCAGCGCTGAGAAAGGCATGAATATCATCCAATCACTCTAAGAAGCCCTAAAGCATGCAAATTGAGGCCTTTATCCCTAAGAGAGGCCTTTGAAATGGCTGTCCAACAAAAAAGACAGCTGGTAGACTCCTTCCAAGGTCTGAATTCAAATAATTTTGTCAAAAGTCTGAAAAAAACAAAGAAAATGCCTAATGCCTACTAAGTCCATAGGCAAGGCAAAAGAAAGAAAGTACGCTAAAATAGGATTTAATGACTGTTAGGATGCCAAAAAAATATCTTTCTTTTTATATACACGCTTTAATCCTAAAAGTAAAGAATCAAGGTATAGGGGGGGCATTATTTACACCCGTTTTTGGCACCCAGTCCTGGGCAAGCGCTAGAGGACCATTTAATTGTTAATTAATTAAATTAGGCCATGAAATAGAGATATATTGGGCTGAAATTAATGGGCTGGGACAATATTGATTGAGCCCGGTTAATTTCGATTTAATTTGGTCACGGGCTCAAAGTTCTTGGGCTCTATCACTAAGAAATAATTTGTGAAGGCCCTTGATCAGTGGAGAATGGCTAGTAGTTTCCGGAATAATCCCACGTAAAAAGGGGTTTGGTTTGCTGGCACTTGGTTTCAGAAAAGCCATGCGATGAAATGGCCCAATAAGCACAAAATGAGGAAGTGGGGTGATTTGCCACTTCCAGCAATTCTTGATAACCGTCCATGATCAACCATTACACGAATGAGGAGCTAGTGCGGGGACACTTGTCATCACAAGAGCAAGGCGGGAAAATACACATGCAAAACTGTGAGCATCATCTCTTCCTATAAATACAAGAACTCAAGAAGAAAATAGGGTTCAACACGTCAAAGCTCAGCACTTAAACCAAAGTTTTCCTACCTATTTTACTTTTCTTGTACCAACTCAATTACTTCTCCAAGTAATTCGGGTTTTTTACTTTTCAGTTGTAGGCAAAACTTTATTACACAGTTAATAAAGTTATTTTACGCTATTACTTCTTTTTCTCACACGGTTGGAAAATTCTAAGTCCACTTCGTCGTGGCAAATTACAAACCTCTTTGTGGTCTCATCCTTTGGGTCACACGCAGTCGTACTACATACGAAGTCAGATCGAGGCGCTCACGCCTTTCATACGTTGGACGACGACAAGTCCTGGTACGCCCACGCTCATACCGCACACGTCATTGATTTTCCACTCACGCCTACGCGGTGGAAAAGTGGGAAACACAAGCATTAATTATTACTTTTATCTCCCTTTCTGCCTAAAATTTTCGATTTCTTTGAGAATTGTTACTTTTTTTAAGATCAATTTTCTTATTGGAAATTTTCATTTTCCATCACTAAATTAAATTTGTTCAAAACAAATCACTAGTTAATTAATAGAAACCCAACAGTTTCTGTTTCGGTTACGTTTCCGTTCTGGTTATGAATTTTGGTCCCTCCCAAACCATTGCCATCCCTAGAAGAAAGAAAAAAATGAAAAGGATAATGAAATCACTCCCAAAAAAAGTCAAAAGTACAGCCACAAAATCTGGACAACGAATACACTTTGGTGTTTTTAAGCTCTCTCTTCCGTATTATCATCCTTAATTGTAAGGTATGATTGATGAAAAGAATGTAGCAATTTTAAAAGGTACACGATTGTCTCTTTAAAATAAGAGACAAATCTTTCCTTAAGATCAGATTTGTCATCTAAATATGACAAATGTCATCTAAATATGACAAATGTGGTCGCGTCATGTAGTAACAATCGTGCACTCAACTGGACTTTTGCAAGACCCATATGCTCGGAACCTAAATAACAAACAGTGTGGAAAATTTTTGTGCCTCTGTGTCGAGGATTTTTTCAGCCGTTGAATTTAAAATATTAAAACAAAATTCGACGGCTGGAAAACACGTTGGAATAGAGGCATAAGAATTTTCGAGACAAATGAGATCGAACCACAACTGAACAGTCGAGTCGAATACCCAAATTGACAACAATCCAAACCCATCTTGCATTTTTCGTCCTTGGATAATCAAATCAATCATGCCGGAGAATCAAATTGTAAGGGAGACACAAACGAAGAATTCCCCAAACCATCGTGCACAAAACCGTAGTTCCAAAGCACCTGATTATCCGCGAAATTCAACGCCCTCTCCATCCCGTTCCAGCAACTCTCGCGCCCGTAACTCGGGTCGTGGTGCCCGCTACACGGCTGACACCCCGTAAAATGCGTAATAAACGGCCGCCTCCACCCACCACTCCCGTCCGTAGTTCCCTTCAAATAAACCTCTCTCATCTCCCCATACCACCCGCTCACCGCCTCCCCCCGCCGCCTCCTCAACCCACTCGCCGCCGCCTCCACCGCCCTATACCTCTCCTCAATTCTCTCAAACCCATCAACTATTCCCACCCAATACCCAGAAAAACTATACCCATTCTCAATATAAACCTTTTCCCCCCATTTCTCCTTCTCTTTCAACATCAGGTAAACCAGAGCCGATTGCTCGTCACCGGGAAACTCTTTATCCGTCAGAGTCCCTCTTATGATTTCCTTCAGTTCTTCGTGATTCGGATTCGCGGGGCCCAGTGACGCCCAAGTTTCAATGAAATCAACCGACCATTGACAGTTTCTGATCAAGAAGATTCCTGTGTTCAGACCCAACCAGCTTCTCTTCTCGTAAATCATGTCTTCCCATCCGTTGACGACGAAGTTGTGATTTCCGTACTTTTCAAAGGGTAACTTGAACTCCATGTCCGTCACGACGGCGTCGGAGTCAAGCCACAAGACCCACTCGGCCTCCGGGTGGGCCACCATCGCCGCCCTCACTGGCGGCAGCTTCGCCCACACCGACGTCATCTCCCGGTGGAGGAATGCGTTGTTGTAGAAGATGTCGTGGCCCTGGATTCTGCAGTAGTCGACCTTGTTCTTGAACAGCCGCAGCAGGAGGAGGTCCCCGACCGGGTTCTCGCACGGCGGCGGCTGCGAGCCCGTCACGACGACGACACGGTTGAGTATTCCTGCGGCGGCGGCGAAGGAGGGGTGGTGATGAAGCCACTTTTGTCTCTTCTCGTCCCAGTTTTTTAACGGGGACCCAATGGAGTAGCTGAGTGAAGGGTCGTCGTAGAATGTTGTATCCTGCGACTCGGTGATGGTGGTGGCGCAACCGTGTGTGGCGGTGGGACTGGAGGGTGCTGGGTTGATGAAAGACCATAAGGCAGAAAGTATCAGAAGAGAAGCAACTGCTGCTGCAATGAACGGAGACTTGTCTCTGAGAAATAGGACTGGTTTGGTGTGGATGGTGGTGGTTTTGGCCATGGGTGCCGATGGGTAGTGGTGGGAGTGAGACTGAGTGGGAGACCCCTCTGCTTTTAGAGGAAACTCTACTTTGAGTCCTGTGATTATGGGGAACTTTTTCTCAAAAGAAAACAAGATTACAGCGTGAGAAATGACTTTGGCACTGCAATTCATTTTACTTATAATTCTTCCGCAAACACAATCACGGTTTTTTTTTTTTTTTTATGACGTAGAGGGCCTTTGAACCAACTTACACGCACCACAGAATTAAATTTTTTTACGGCCCCCACCAGCCTGTGGAACATTTTTATGAGAGCCCATGGGGTGGCCCTTAGGGGACTCAAACTGAAGACCTGGGGGAGCATACCCCAAACCTTAACCAACTGATCAGATAACCCTCGATACTCCATTAACACTTACGCGAACACATCCGTAATCACATGGGAACTCACACACCACAAATTTGTTTGTACCCAAATTTGGCACTAATAATGGACCGCCGTGTGTGGGTAATTTTTAGTCGAGACCCAAGGAGGTGTACCGAAAATTCTCCGTTTGTTTGGTCATTTTTAAGTGTATATTTGATGTGCCACGAGGTTATTTATTTTTGAAAGAAAAAAGGAAACCCACTATATTGGAAATGGGGCCAAAGGAAATTAACTTGTTTTTTATCCTTGTTTCAAGGAAGAGGTGAAATGGTCCTTAGAAAATTGGGATTAATGGTTGCCCATTTTTGTGGTTATGGAAGAATTATCTAATTAATGGCCCCATTATCCTATTTTCCCCATGGTTTAAGGCGGTAAACCAATGTTGACTCCACGACGAGAAGTAACGTGCGGTGGGGGCCCACACTGAGGGTGGCTGAAAACCCCCTTGTCCGTCGGCGCCGGACAGAATTCATTCTCAAAGAGAAAAGGAGAAGGTGAAATAGAGAAAGAAGAAAAGGGGGGGGAGAGAGAGAGAGAGAAGGAAGATGGAAACGGGGGAAGAGAATATTGGAGAAAAGGAGGAGCACAATTGTAGAGAGAGAAGTGAGCTAGCTAGGATTTTCAGATCTACTTTGATAAGCTACGTATATTGAAGTATTTGTCTGGTGCCTACTATAATTAACCAAGGAGAGAATATTGACCGGTGTTGAATGTGGATAACAACTCCCTTCATCTTATTCCGTTAATAGGGCTTAATGAGGCCTTATTCCGTTAATAAGGCTTAATGAGGCAATCTGAAAGCATTCGAAGGACGGTTTTAATAAGGCATATTAAATGTGCCTACTCGTTGAATGTGCCTACTCTTTTTCCTTCGTCAAGATTTTTCCCATTGGATTTTTTCTTAATAAGGTTTTAATAAGGCATATTCTTAATGTGTAATCATCTAAGGGGAAGTGTTATGAGGTGGTATTCCGGTTTACCCCCTTAAAAATAAATACTTATTTGTAATTTTCAAGCTTAAAAATAATAGGTTTACTGAAATCAAAAAATATGTAATGTGGATCTTGTTTGATAGATCTCGATATCTATCAAACCATGCAAAAAAAATTAAAAAGTTATTTTCGTAAATCCATTATTTTTAAGCTTGAAAATAGGTTTTTTTTAAGTACTTATTTTGGAATGTAGATCGGGGTCGAATAACTTATGGATGACCAAGTTGGAAGACTTTGAAAGTGGTTGGGATAGTGTTAGCATAGTGTTTATATTAAATACACTATTTTGTCTATATAAGAGCGATTGGGCACGGAGAAAGAAAGAAAAGAAACAGAGGGAAAAGTAATGAGAATATATATGATCAGTGTGGAAGATCGATTCAATAGTTCTAGAAGAAATAGTTTATATACATGTTGTGTTCAATAGTTGTTTTACTTTTATGCAAGTTTCTTTTATATTTGTCTGAATTTTATAACAAAATATGTCTTCCTCCATGAAACCATTATCTCCAATAGTCAAGGAGCTCTCGTAAGATGAAACTCTAACTGTGGAGATTTGAGGTGCGCTACATCCAATATCCGGCTGGATGTTGTGTTATGTTTTTATGTTTCTTGTACTGTGGATGAGCAAGTTTTGCTTATCTCCCTCTTCCCCTCGATGTACCCCCCTTCGAGATTTATAAAAATGTTTCTATGGGCTACCACAGCCCCGGGTGGATCGGGGCGGCCCGAAAAGCACCGTTTTGAATTTGAATTGAAATGTTTGAAAGAGTCGCCACCCGGGTTTATGGTTCGCCACCCGAGAAACTTTTTTTATTTGAAAAATGATTGATTTGAATTGAAAACCAGAGATTGCTTTGGATTCGGAAGCCACGTTACGAGGGGGGAAGCGTTTTACGGCACCCCCCTCGCCCGACACGATGTCGGTCTCTACTAAACATTTGTAGGATTTTTAAGAAGACTTTGTTTCATTTAACACGTAGCAGATATCCACAGGTACATCAAGTAAGCGTGCATGCTGGT
>JAOTQK010000002.1:8913838-8924182 GCA_025642025.1 Rhododendron ferrugineum
CTCGTCATAACACAAGTTGTGATATAGTAATTCGTCTTAGAGAAAAAATTATTTATGGAGCTCCGTGAATAATTTTTTACGAAACTGAATTTGGATCGTTTAAAAATGTTTTGGACGGTCTGGATTTTAAACAAACTCTTCTCTGAAAAAATTTGTTTAAAATCCGGACCATTAATTGTCGAGACAGACGAGTGAAATCGTACAACTCCGTAAATAACTTATTTATAAGGGCTCCGTGAATAAGACGTCTTATATGTTTCGATCCGTGGCCGGACGTTTATGTCCAAACAAGTACTGTCCAAAGTATTTTTCTATATAATAATATCCAGTTTTTTAATTTCCGTATAGTAAATGGCTATTGCAATTTATTTAATACATAGGGTCTTAGTCGGAAAATATTAGTAAAATTTCTAGTTTTTATATGATTTCTCCACAAATTTAAATAAAATTTGGTCTGGGTTAATTTTCCTTTCCTATAGTCATGATGATTCCTATGCGAAAAAGGACGAGTTTTTATTTCTTCTTTGGGAGTTGCTTTTAAATTACCCTAATTTCAGAAGCTGAATTTGGTACAATCCATCGTCACTCTCTCTCTCTACAGTAATCCTGGGGACTCTCTGCAGCAAATGGGCGCCCCTAAACTGAAGTGGACGTCAGAAGAAGAAGCCGCGCTGAAAGCTGGTGTAGCCAAGCATGGTCCGGGCAAGTGGAGCGCAATTCTAAAAGACCCAGAATTCCGCAGTGTCCTGCATTCGCGATCAAACGTCGATCTCAAGGTATAATCTTCAAAACCCATCTCATATTTCTCTTTTTCTGTATCGATTCTATGGGGGTTAGAAAAACCCAAATCAGATTTTGTATTTTCAGTAACAACCATAAGGGGGTTAATAACCCATATCATATTTTGTATTTTCAGTAACAATCATAAGGGGGTTAAAAAACCCATATGAGATTTTGTAGTTTCTGTATCAATTCTTAGGGGGTTGAAAAACCCATATCTCACATTTTGTATTTTCTGTATCGATTCTAAGGAGGTTAAAAAAACCCATATCAGATATTGTAGTTTCTGTATGAAATCCAAGGGGGTTGAAAAGCCATCACATTTTGTATTTTTCTGGTGTCGATTCTATGGGGGCTGAAAAACCCATATCACATTTTGTATTTTCTGTATCGATTCTAAGTGGATTAAAAACCCATATCAGATATTGTAGTTTTCTGTATCAATTGTTCAATTCTAAGGGGGTTGAAAAACCCATATGACATTTTGTATTTTCTGTATCGATTCTAAGTGGGTTAAAAAAGCCCATATCAGATTTTGTTTTTTTCCTGTATCATTTCTTGTTTGAAAAAGGGTGAGTGATGAATGTGGGTTTATTTTTTATTTTTCCAAGGATAAGTGGAGGAATGTGAATGTGGCGGCGAATGGATGGGGTTCTCGGACTAGAACTAGGGTTTCATCGAAAAGCCATCGGCCGGTAGTGAAGCGTGATGATGAGAAGGCTCTTAGCACTGTGGTTGAGAGTGATGCGGAAGTTGTTGATGTTAAGCCTCTCGATGTTTTGAGTGGAATACAAGAAAATGGTTGTGCCAAGAAACCAATTTCAAGGTAATGTTATTTTCTCATCTTTAATGCCTATTACCCTTGTTTCATCTTTCCAGTTCCCGGTGTGTTATGTGCTTGATTAATCAGCGGTGAACCCACTTTTTGAAGACCTGAGTTGAAATCCCAAAGTTAGGCCTTTTGACGTGCAACTCGGAATTGAATAATTCAACAATGTTTATATGTATTAGAGAAACTATGGAGAGGAACTATGAGAATCGGAAGGTGAGATAGCAAAATAACTTATATAATCCAGACACGGCCTTCTTTATGCAACTGCACTGCTATTGCACTTTTTTTCCCTACAATGCTTCATAAGAAGTCTTTTTTGTTATAGTTGATACAAAAGCAAAAGCATTATGGTAACCAATATCAAGACAATGTGGCCTTGTCCAAATTGAAGGCCCAAGGAAATAGTCTAAACGATCTTAAGCTTGGGTAACACCTGCTTGAGTTGTTCTTCCTTTTATGGTAATATTGTTCATTTGATGAAGTCATGAAGGGAGGGATTGAGTTACTTCAACCACCAGTTGTCTGCCGATACTATTATCCTTAGTACTTGGGCAGAGGTTGGTAGCTTTAGTCTTCTACATCTAGCTTGGTGCTTGATGTTGGCCAATAATAAACCTGATCTTAATATAATTTGCTTCAACATTATGGTCCATCTGATTTTCGTACATGTTTAAACAAAGAATGATGCTCGAGAAAGCTTTTACATTGGATGTTATGAGCCTTATGTTGTTTATGTTACTTCCTTTTGTTGATTTTATTTTAGGTTAGGACTCCTGTCTAATTAGTTCACGTGGTGTATTGTACATCTGTCACTTGATAGTCCAGTGCTGAATCATTGCTGGGAGTCTGAAAGTTTACCATCTTAGGGTTAAAAAGCCTACACCTTCTTTCTGAGGAGTGGACTTTGTGTTGTTCCAGAATGATCGACCTGTATTAGATGCCTTCATGTCTGGTTTCATTCAGTAACTTTTTTCTCCTGAATATTTGGATTTTCATGTATGAAGTTTGGATACTCTCATATTGGAGGCCATAACGAAACTGAAGGAACCTCGTGGGTCTGGCCGGGCTACAATTGCCTTGTACATACAGGTATTTTTTGCTCTACCATCTCCACATTATAACTCAGAACTTTATTATGTATGCAAAGAGAAATATTGGGCTCCTTCCATCATTGTGGTGCTTATATGTCAGAAATGTTCTGACCTATTTTTTGTATCCCCTAATTTCTTGCTTCCCTTATTTTTTTTAATGTTTTGGTTTCTATTGAAAAGAAAGGAACATGTGAAAGTTCTACTTTTTATTTTCTACAAATCATAAAACTCTTTCTTGAAATTTTAACTACTTATGCCAAATTTGATTTCTTGTTTTGTGAAGTTAGGGTGTCTCAATTCTGTATTATTTCTGCTGAACAAATATAAAGAAGGGGCCTTGGTGACGTCTATTTTCTAGGTGCCATTCCAGCCATCATAGTGTTTTCATCAGTTTGGATATAAGTCAACAAGTCTCCATCTCAACTACGTAGACCATACCAACCATAATATGTCCAAGACCATTACTTTTTGAAAGCCTTCAAGCGGATGAATTATTGTATCCTTTTTTTCAGTAATTCTACAACCCAAACAGGACCTTTCTTGCATTGCCATTTATCTTGCTCAAAACACTAATTTTCATTGTAAAATATGACATACTACCCTGTACAACTGTTCCTTAGTAGTACTGATGTATTAGAAATCATCCTACAAACACTTCCATTATACCCCATTTTTCTAATGTCAATGTTTTCATAGAGTTTACTAGATTTTATTTTAACCCTTTGAAACCTCGGCAATTGTTGTCCCAACATTGTGCAAATTGATTATGGAGTCCAGTATGTGGACTTTTCTTTCAACATGTAACTATGTAAGGATTTATGGGAAAGACTTCTCTAACCAAGTAGAGGAATTGATATTCAAAATAATTCCAACCAAAATGTCAATTACTTGGGTGGCATCTAACATCTCCCCTCTCGCGTCAAATTCGAATTGTGAAAAAGTAAAATGTCAAATCTTTTCTTATTACTACCTCTCTCCCAAAATGAGGACTTAAAGATAATAAAATTTTCAACAAAAGAAATTTCCAACATGTTTCATAAATCAAAAGAGCATTGATATCTAGTAAATTGTTCAAACAATTTTGAATTTTTTTTAAAAATTGTATTGTTTTTAAGTTCTCATTTTGCGGACCAAACAAATATTTTGGGATGGATGGAGTACTTTATTTCATGGGACCCACAGTATTGTCCAAAACTTAATAATGTAAAGAAATAAGCTTAGATTAAATTAAGTATTTGGAATAATGGTGGGAGTGTGCATTTTTAAGGATGTCAGTTTTTAACATGCCAAATTGCAAATAAGCCTTCTAGGAAACCTTGACATCCCTAACTTTGACAGATTGTTTGGAGATGCTCTAATAGATAGTTTTTGCGAGCTCCACTTCATTCTGTTACAAATTCTTTGACATTTGTAGGAACACTACTTGGCACCAGAAAATTTGGAAAGGCTGTTGGCGGTCTCCTTAAAGCTTTTGACAGAAAATGGGAAGTTAATAAAGGTAATTTAGTTGCTCTGTATTGGTGGAGTAACTGAAACTGTTGGATTGGTATTGTCTTGTTTTATGTGATGCAGTGGAGCCGTGGAGGTATTGAGTGGAAGCGTCCATAGGCCGCCTTATTCCTGAAAAACTATCTAGAATTTCTTGTGCACTGTGTTTTTGTGGTCCCTTTCCCCAACGACAAAAATCAGAAGTTGCATTGAGGTCTTTGAAGTATGACAGAAATCTCAATGTGGTAAATACTAAATAGTCATGGGATAACGCTAGGAAGCTTTTCATTTGGTTTTTGGGACACTGTTTCATGAAGTTTGGGATGACATATATAAGCATCTAAATGTTGCAGAAATGGCAAGACTTAGTTGCCCAATGGCCGCTGCACCTTAGTTTTGCTTAGCATCTTGACTGAGATGGTTTCTGTCATCTTTTCGTAGTTGTTTTTCATTTATCTTGCATCTTGACTTGGTAAGAGTTCGTAAATTAAACCACCCTTTCCCTTTTTTCTCGGTTTTTCGCTTGTGAGCTTAGTCTATCCAAACCCTATCTTCCTTTCCCATTCTCTCCCCCTTCCCTTCTTTTATTCCTAATTTGTTTAGGCTCGTCATTTCTGTTGAATATGATAGGCTGCTTTATCAGGGACGCGAGGAATTCGAACCCTAGATCTTCACTCAATATCGCTGTTTCCCTTTACAGCCTTCTTTTATACTATCAAATTTGTCCTGATACGTAAGGTGGAATGACAACTCTTTTTAGCTTCTGTGTTATGTATTGGTTGAAACCATTGGCATCACAAGGAATATTGGAATCATTCTGACCTTTACCTTCCAACTAAACTTAATGGCAATTTAAAGTTGAGCATGCACTCTCCTCATAAGTCGTATACTCGTATCTTTGCTGCTTCAGCTTTTGATAGTCTCATGGAGGTTTTGTCTTGGACTTGGATCAAAATTATGCTCTTTGTGTTGGCAGATAAAGCATCAGTACAGGATTGCGCCACCCTCAACACTATCCAATGCAAAGAAAGATTCTCCTTTGTTATTCTTGGAGGGGAAGCACAAAAGTTCTTCAAAAGTGGAGAAGGATGGAATCCAAATTCTTACCAAATCCCAGATTGATGCAGAGCTAGAAAAGATGAAGGGCATGACTGCACAGGAGGCTGCTGCCGCTGCCGCGCAAGCAGTTGCTGAGGCAGAAGCTGCCATCGCAGAGGCTGAAGAGGCGGCAAGGGAGGCGGAGAAAGCAGAAGCCGATGCAGAAGCAGCGCAACTCTTTGCTGAAGCAGCGATTAAGGCATTGGAATCTTGTAGAACAGTTTGTATCTGGTAAAGTCCTCCTCCAAGTATAGTTTTCTAGAAATGTTATTTCTGTAAGGCCCGTGTATATGTCTGGATTATATCATCGGATTGGATTGCAAAACCAAGGGATCAAATCTCTCTCGTTTGGTTGAAATTTTTGCGCCTGGAATAATATACTCTGGATTGATATCCTACAACACATGCGATTATCTAACACAATAAGATTATCGCAAGGCACTTATGAGTACTTTTATGTGTTCTATTGGTTTTCAAACTTTATAGTTACTGTTCAAATTAGCACTGGAAAAGAACACGAGGGAAGTTATGGAAACCATGAATGAGCAATTACACCAGAACTCTATAACCCACTCTTGAAATCTATGAAAGATATGAAGCCAATCATAATTACCGGTTTATATTAATCACTTAAAAAGTGAAGTAACCCTAGAATAGGTACTTGCTTTTGTCACCTTTTGGTTCGTTGAAGAGGGGCATGGCTTTGTTGGTGACTAAGTTGTGAAAGAAAGATAGAACATTATTTTTAATGCTCTTCGCAAGGAATTTTTGAACTTTCGAAGAAATTGAAACTAATGATGAAAATGCATTCATCATATATATCGACAACAATGTAGAAAAAATGCAGAGGTTACAGTTGGTCTTCCTGGTACGTCTCCTTTTCCTCATCCTTCATGTTTTGTGGAAATTGAGTCTAAAGAAAAAGATCTGGTTGAAAAGAGAGGAGAAGAGAGAAATGTGGAGGGCATGTGGGATTTAGTAGCAAGCAGAGGGTAGTTTAGGAACCTTGGAAAACTATCCTGACCATGGTTTGAAAAAATTCAATCTGGACCCTTCAATGTCGCAGTCATATCTGTATGCTGTCTAACCATGCATATGAATCGAATCCAACTGTTGAAAAAGTGACGCCCATGCATATTTTGAAAACTCAGCTGCTTTTTTCCGTAGATATCTCACTTCATCATTAACCCAGTCAAACAAACAGAGCCATAGTTTCCTTATGAGGGCTGCACCAGCATCCTTGTAGTCTCGGTTCTTGGGCCAATCAGTTCATTGGGGCATCAGTTTACCTCATTGCTTTGATTATTTGGGTTAAGGGGGCTAGGAATCCTTATGAAGCTGCACATTTCACCGGTTTTAGGTTGTCATGTAGGAGAGGAGATTCACTTAACTGCCAATACCTACTTCTCAGATCTACGATTATGCAATTGTGGTTTATGCACCATGATTCCATCTGCATAATTCACATTCCTTCCATTTGACACTTACATTCAGCCATAACTGGTCCCAACAATCAACATTTCTTCCGAGCAAAAAACGATCAACGTTTCTTCAAATTGTTCATTTTATGGCTTCGTTGTGGTATGCTGAAAACAAGAGCTACACAAATTATGAAATTCTTTTGCTGTTTCTCTCCTGTTCCATTCCAAATACTAGCTGATTCTTTACTGTATTCTGTATACTATTCCTCATTGTCTTTTTCTTTTACTCTTTAACATTATCTCTAACACTTAATATTTGTGGTGCAGATTATCGGCAAGTGGGGATAATCGTCCGCAAGGCTAAATTCTGAGTTTGTACAAAAATTGATTTGCCTAAAAATTGATGTATGCCTAAATGGAGGCTTGCAAAGTTCTCATCTCCAAGAGCAAATATTCCGACAGCAAGCGTTCCTGGCATTCATGTTGCTGTATTCCAACTCTCAACAGCATCATTCTGCTAAAACATTCATGCAGCGAAAATATCCAAACTGTGCCTAGTAGCATATATTTCTTTGTAGAGTAAAGATGGATAGGCTTGTAAATCTGAGAGAATTTTATCGCTGAAGATTTGTATAGAGAATTTCCCGCTTGCTGTGGTGCGTATTGTTTTTTATGATTCACCTGCCATTTTTATAGGTTTCTTGCTCAGGTTTTTGGAGTGGACTTTTCATTTTTCACTTGTTTGAAAGGCCTAGTAGTACTGTAGTAGTAGGAAGTGCCTTCACTGGCCTTGTCCTCAGTACTTGTTGCAGTTCACATGAATGCCATAGCCAGAGCCGGCTTTCTATGGCCGTCGAGTCTAGATTGATGTATATGTTCGGAGCATAGTTTGTACGGACACGATTTCTATCAATACAATTCGATACGACTTGGCGGGTCATCGACATGAACAGACTGTCTGAATCGGAAATAGATTCAGAAGTGGATCGGTGAATCCGTGAATTTTTGTCAATTCACTTTCAATTTCCTGAATTCATTTTTTGCTTTTCTGTGTGGTTGAAAAAGGGTTCATTCTATTTTTTAAAGGTCTATAATATTGATAGGTGACGTCTATTGTCTATGTTTCTCCTTATGTAGTATTCTTAGGTGATAAGAAAAAAAGATTTATTATTAGATTAAATAAAAAAAATGACAACAAAAATGGAATACAATCATCCTATAAACCTTTTAAGGAATTTTTTTTTTTGGACCCAGTCGATTTTATAAAGGGACTAAGCCCAAAACTCAAAGAGAAAGCCTTGAGAACATTAAAACGTATACAACCAAAAAAAGACTCAACAAAACAAAACCTCAAACTGGACAAGCCTCTCTACAAAGAAACAAGACTTAAGTAGCTTTAAAAACAGCCTCCGGGAACCCCCATATTGCACAAAATCTGGAAGTTTCAGATGACTGCACCATCCTTCGCCAATAGCACGCACATGCCTTGATTTCACCCATGATCAGATTCACAACTGAAGAAGAATCACTACTAATCTGTCTAAAGATTCTAGAATTCCTCTCTCTCCAAAGATAGTAAATTGATGCAGACAAACAGAGCTTGAAAGTGGTAGCTTGAATCGACTTGGTTCTACAATGCAACACCCCCCACTGAATTTCAGAACCCAAGTCCCAGTCATGAGAGGGCACCTCACACTTCTCCCTAACCTGCAACTAGACCAAAGCAGAAAAGGGGCATTCAAAGAACAAGTGAAGATGAGACTCTTGTCCTCCATGACATAATACACAACTTGAATTAGCCTGCACTCCCCAAGCGAGTAACCTATTCTTTGTTGTTAATCAACCCAGAAAAGCTACCCACTGAACTGAATACTTGTGCCAAACCAAATAGGACCAACCCACCTCAGGAGAGCATGACCTAAGAACAGAATAAGCAGATTTAGCAGAAAAATTCCCATTAGAGTTCAAAAGCCAGATGACAGTATCCTCCCTATGAGCATGACCTTTTAAGGATTTGTTTTGTACTTCTAACTCTTTTTCACAGAAAGAACCACAAGTAGGATTTATAAATTCTCATCACTTGAAAGTTGCAATGGAAGCATCTTACCTTTTACTTTACATTATTATCAAATCATTTTTTATTTTTTTTGGACAACATAGGAGGTATCTTCGCACCCAAACGGAATGAACATGTGTTTCCATGTATTATAGAAATAACAACCGAATTAGAGCGATTCACGATTCGATTCACGCTCTGAAAAAGGACCATTTCAATTTGATTCACGATTTGAAAACCTTGGTTCGGAGGCCATAAACAGTTGTGATGAGAAATTGAGCATTTTATTCACAAGTAAACAAAGTCAATGCAATTAAGGAGTATCCCTTTTTTCATAAGTTCTTGCCCAAACCCAAGTAGTTGAGCTTTTGGTGAAACTTAATTTGCCTGATTTACCTTTGCTCAGAGAAAGAAAAGCATGGCCATGTCAATTGTCTTATACAATCTTCCAAATAGCTGGCTAGGCTTGTGTCCTAAATATACCCAAGTACGCAACAATACTCTTCTAAACCTATATAACAATCAGGTCTTAATTTGGCCAGATTTATCTAGCATCCACTATGGATAGTTTAACTAGAAAGTTAAAAGTAAATTAATGGGGAAGTTAAATTGTCACGCCCTCGATTTTCAACATAATTAAATGATTCATTTCAATTAAAGATCCTCACATAACATTAAAAATTACCCAAAGAGTTCCCACCTATTTAATTTACAAACAAATTCTCAGGCTTAGATAATTACAACTTTGGCACCACGGCCCAAATTAGTTTAGATACAAGTACGAACACGTTTAGAATCTTACAAACTTTAATCAAAAGATAATTCAAGAGAGATTAGTTACAAAACCATCTTTAACAAAATGAGATCTTTACAAAGATGATGAAATAACTAATGATGTCGGCTTCCAAAAGTCTTTCACTGTCAAGCACACGATGCATGCAATCTATTACCCAACATTTGAACCTGAAACGAAAGATTAGGTTGAGCTACACTAGTCCAGTAGAAAAATCTTTACCAATCTCACATGCAAATATGCTGACAAGGACAAGAGAAGGAAAACAAGGGGATATAGCTCAACGACGAAATACAATCAACTCAAGGATGTGCCAAACATTCAAGACGATTGTTCTAAGATATGCAATAATCACTTTGTGCCATAAGGTTCACAATACTCAAGCAAGTAACGACTCTGATACGACTCACGATCCCGTACCACCACCATCTGTATTTCCATATCCCTTGCGTTACAGTATAACACCACGAGGGTTTCCACATTAAAGGACTTACATTATGAGTCTTGAGAACCCCATACGTCTCCCAGAGATCTCCAATATAAGTCCAAGTAGCTCATTCTTCACTAACTCATCAAATAGTAAACTTAAGAAACTTTCAGGGTCTTAGGGCCCCATATACCCACAATACGTTCCGGGTACTCGTGATCCCGTACATCCATTTCACATTCCAGGTCTTAGGGCCCCATACACCCACAATACGTTCCGGATACTCGTGACCCCGTACATCCATTTCACATTCCGGGTCTTAGGGCCCCATACACCCACAATACGTTCCGGGTACTCG
>JAOTQK010000002.1:8980828-9001357 GCA_025642025.1 Rhododendron ferrugineum
AACCATTGGCGTTATTGAGCTCGTATCTCGTTCGGTCTAGCTCGGAAAAGAGCTCTCTTGCTTGGTGTCGACTTCGGGAATGGTCCCAAGCGCTCAAAAGTGAGCCCAAAAATTAAAAAATTTTGCGCTCCTCTTGCTCTTGTTGGTAATTTAAGATCAAAAGAACTTATAACAAGTATGAGGAACTGGTACAAGCACTTGATCTCCCTCAAAAGTGGAAAAACTTGGAAAAAAAAAACCAAGTTTATACCTTTTCTTGGCTTCAACTTGACTTCTTGGATGGATTTGAAGACTGAAAATGGGTTGATATAGTATGAAAATGAAGTCTTATATTTGTCTAAGACTTCTGAATTTTTCTTGAAATTTTTTTTACAATGAAAGTTTGAAAATGTTTTGAGAGGGGATTTGAAGGGTAAGGTTGACAGCAAATAGGGGAGAGTAAGGAGAATTTTCGTGGCCTTTCTCAGCTGGTAATGAAGGGGTATTTATAAGGGAGGAAAAAAACATGTTTGAATTTTGAAAAATAAAAGAAAATCAAATGGAAAATAATTTTGGGGGGAAAAATGACATGATTATTCTTCTGCCCCATCTGAATACTCAGGCAGAACCAGGTTGAACGTTGAATGGACTGAAAATTGTCTGAAAAAGCTATGGTCAATGGTCAAGTTCATCACATGTTGTGACAGAGCTCCCGAGCGCTCAGAAGTGGTTCCGAGCGCTCAAGAGTGTCTGCCCAACTTCAGAAGTGCGTCACGGATACTCCCGAACTCGGTTTTGGGTGTTTTTCTAAGCGTTGGAAAGCTGGTTGAGTCATCTTTCTAACCCAATTGGTTTCATTCAAATATATTTTACATGCTGAAATGTGTGCCCATTTTACCCTCAGGGTGTCGGGGAAAAAGAGGATTTTGGTTTTGAAAAAGTCCAAGAAGCATCGTCCAAGTTTGTCCAAGGCCTGTTTTGATTCAATTTCATCGTCGGGGAGCCTTGAGGGCACAAATTAAGGATGATTAATAAGTCCAAATTGGGGTGTCTACAACGTCCTTCTCCTAAATGAAAACTATTTTACCAATCTTATGACTAATTTTCCCTTAAAAATTAACAAGCTCAAAAACTATGTTTAAGTTTGATTTGCTTAAGGGTCGACCGACCACATGAATTTTTATTAAATCGAGTAGCTTGAGTTTTACTACCATATAACAAATCGATGTCAACCGAGCTTTTGATGAGAGAACACGACTACTAACCCAAATAATATATTTGTTTGGTTGACATTTTAGTTTAGTTTAGTTTAGTTTAGTTTTGGTAGTGGGTGGAGAGAGAAATAGGATAATGATTGGAGAGAGGGTAATGAGTAGAGAGAGATAGAGATGGATGACAAAGTAATAATTGGAGAAATAAGATAATGATTGAAAAAAGAAGTAGGGTAATAATTGAAAAATAAAACTAAAATGGCAACCAAACACTGCTAGCTCATATCAAGGCCATTTTTAGTTCTCTTTGCTAAATAATAAGGGGGGGAAATAAAAAGATGATTTTAATTTTTTTTACTGTTGTGCTTAGTAAATAAAATACATTGTAACGATAATTGATTATTTGGTGTTTGTGTTTATTTACCTTTTACTCAATTGAATTGCCCAATTCATGGTCCTCCCACAAGGGAGACCAAGGTTCAAGCCTCGGTAGAGGTGTTTGGAGTTCAGGGTTATGGAAAGCTTCTAGATCTTCTGTGAACTAACTCACTAACTTTTCGTTAATCCTCTATTGATGTATACAATATTGGTAAAAAAAAATACCTTGAATTGCCTAATTGAGGTTATTTGGTACTAGTGGAGTCTAGCAAGCTATTCTAAACAATTCAATCTAAATGTATTTATTTATTATATTATCATCCAACTTGCATATATATTTGAGCCAACTATTCTTGTAGACTTGTGGTGTTTGTCTATCACAGATCCTCTTCACAAAATAAGAAATTCTAAGTACAAAGAAAATGTACCCCAAAATTATCCCGAAAAGATAAATCAACGGTACAGATTTATTTTGAACTTCACAAAATAGGAAATGTATCAAGGGTGATGATAAGCGTCCAATATTGTATAATGTTGGTGCTTAAGTCCTCTAGTTTGTAGCATTTGTACATATAAGTTGACATTTTTATTCGATATTGCACGTAAGGTTGTTTTTATTAGTTTCATGTAAAACGTGGAATTAAGGCGGTTTTTAGCACCATGGATGACTCTCGGAAGCATCCAAGTATCTGAGGCCGCGTGGAGGCTCTCTGCCAAGTCTCGACGGGTGTTTAATTGAGTGTCAAGAAGTGCTCGGGTCGTCAGAGAGCCGTTTGGGACCAAGTGCAGACCAAAAACAGAATTCTGTCAACCCAGTACCGGTACTGGGAATTGGCCAGTACCGATACCCGCTTCCCAGAGATTGATTTTTCCAGCCCGTTGAAGCCCAGTACCGGTACTGAGAGTTTGCCAGTACCGGTACTACCTGGAAAATATCTGCGATTTTTTTTCACCTTTTTCAACTTTCCTTTTATGGAATACTTGCTACTTTTGGCAAGTTTTTGAGGATATTTTGTGATATGTGAGGAGAGAGAAACCCATGTGTTTATAAGGCTCTCTCTCACATAATATCTATCTAGTCTTTTAACTTTAAGTCTTTCAAATTCCTAGAATTCCATAGTTATTGCTCTCAAGCTTTTCAAGTTGATTTCCTTCAAGAACACATGTAAGCTTTAGTTGTTTGTTAAATTCCCAAGTATTAAAGTTGTAGCTACGGTTTGGATCTTTAGTAATATCAAGTTTATTTCAGTTTTTATCGGTTAAATAACATGTCTCATTTTTATGCTTTGCCTTGTTTTTTTAACTATGGTTGAGTAGTCTTCTAGGCTTGGTCATGGGGTGATCTTTCTCCTATGGCTTAGTTGTTTCAATGGTTTTTCTATGACTTGATCATGATTTTAGTAAGGAAAAGACTTAAACTCTAATCTTCGGCCAAACCAAAAGGGCTAATACCTTCTTTGACCGTGTGTTGCCCGGAGTTTTAACCTTCGTTTTGCACACGGGGCCTGAGGCTTTTAACGCTCCCGGCATTTGAGTTAAATGTCTTCTAAACGAGATTAAGTCATTTCTGAGCTAACACCATGATTATGCTCGGTTTTTAACATTGAGTGCTTCGGTTAAGATTGTCTACGTCTTGGCTTGGAGTTGTTAGAAAGAAACGGTTAAAACGGCTAAATCGTCGGGCAATTTGAGCTCCTAGACCTTGCCGCTTGTTTTATCTAAGTTCAAACCTTATTTCTAGTCTTTTTACAATAATTTTCCACTTTTCAAAGCAATACCGACAGTTGGCCGTCTAAACACCGAAAACCTTACATAAAGCCTACAACCCGAACTAGCTATATTCGAGCTCCCTGTGGATCAATCTCGGTGTTACCGAGTTATTCTGCAAATGACTAGAAGCCCTACGCTTCGGGCTATTACATCCGGGAGTGCATCTTTCCATCGTAAGCAGGTGAATCAAGAATCCTGATTTTTAGGACACTTCTCTCTTATATTATGGGTGTAGAGTTTATCAAGTCACAATTATCTCAAAAATTAAATAGGTTTTTTTTAATCAGCATCTTAAAAACTAGGGCTAGTTAAATATTGGTCTTTCCAGTATGTTTTCATCGTGGTCATTTTTGACGGTTATATTTTCATCCCGACAATTGAATAATGCCAAAATAACCCGTATTTTCATAGTTTTTGTGATTTAGTGGTACCTGTATTTTCACAAGTTTTTGTGATTTATTGGTACCTTATATATGACAGACTTTCGAGATGGAATCTTCAAAATGGAGGTCCCAACTGTTATTATGAGATAAAATGCGGGCAACAATTCCTGTAATCTAGACTTGCCTATTTAGACAACAAACCATTCCAAACTACCACTGCTTGTGATGACTACAAATCAATCGTCCACTCCATTTATTTGCCTCTGCGATTACCGCCACCGTCCTCTCCGCAAACAATTCAACGTCAGCCGCCTCTCACCACCATTCCAAACCACCACCGTTTGCGACGACAACAAATCAATCCTCCATTGCATTGATTTGCCTCCGTAATTCTCGCCATTGTTCTCACCATTGTTCTCCCCATAAGCCATTCAAATGCCATCTGCCTCTCTCCATCGCCCATTGCACCGAGAAACCGTATACGACTATGTTTACCCTTAACCCTTTTGAAATTTTTGTTACTGTAAGTCTACCAGAAAAACATGGTAAATTTTGAGAAATCGCTAGCATACACATGGTAGGCATTTGTTTTCATTTTGTAAACATGGTAGACTGAATATCTTGAATAAGATCATGTGTTATCAGAAACATGGTAAAAAAGCATATTATCTAACTCATTTTTCACCATGTTCATAGGTGATAAATCATATTTAGCTTTTTTAAAAACGGCCATGTTTATTGATATACACTTATTTTTTTATTATAATCCGAGGGTGTATCATATCTACCATGTTTAATGGTGCACATTTGTTTACCATGTAGTTATTTTTACCATGGTTTTTGCCAAACTTACCATGATTATTGGTGTGCACTTATATTTTAATTTTTAATGGTATGCCTTTTTTACCATAATAATATGAGGATGTATCAATTTACCATGATTATTGGTGCGCATGTATTTACATTCTTTTTTACCCTGGTCTTTATCATATTTACCGGATTTATTGGTGCTCACTTGTTTAGCATAATTGAATGACTGGGGATGAGTTTTGGTTTGAAGTGAAGACATGACTTCCAAAATATATTTATGGAAAAAATATTGATAATTATCATCCACGTATGAAAGCCATTATATTTGGAAACAATATCATCCACATTTCGAATTCCACCCCCACTTCAAAAAAAACTCATAATTAATTATCAGTAATTATCCACTAATTTAGGAAACAAAATATATTTATACATTTGCATGTATGTATGTATATCCTAATGAAAGGTAAAAAGGGTAAATCGCAAGTAAATAGGATATAAAAAATAACTTCGAAAAGTGACCAGGATGAAATATTATGTGGTATGCGTTATTAGGACCATGATTTAATTAAATTATTAGTGGAATATAAATTTATCTGTTGAAGTAACGCAATTTGTTTGGTAGTGTTTGGCCTTTGGAATATGACTTTTGTCTATGTGGTGTTTTAGTAAATTTAAGAGCATCCACAATGGACTAATTAAAATTGGATAGTCAAAAGGTGATGTACTTTTGATTATCAATTTAAGAGGTTGTTAAGGTTAGCAATATAGATGTCCAGAGTGACATAATCAATATTGAATAATCAAAACTTGTTACATCACCTTTTCAACTTGTAAAAATCTAAAAATTGTCACCATATAAAACAATTTTTTTTAAAATAGTTTTCAAACTAATAAAAATAGGTTATTAGAAATAGAAAATATTTTCTTGAAATTTTTTATTTTAAAAAAACACTTTTCAGAAAAAGTTTTAAAAAACAATTTTTGAAAAAAAAAGGACAGTTTTTTTTTTTAAATAACAGTTTTTGAAAAAAATAAAGACAGTTTTAAAAAAACATTTTTGAAGAACATTTAACTGTTTTTACTAAAAAAAAGTTCTTTTAAAAATGTTTTTCTTAGAAATATTGTTGTGTGTGTGTGTGTGTGTGGGAGAGAGAGAGAGAGAAGGTTTTGGTTATTGGCAAAAAGTTGTTAGTTTTGATTATCTAATGGCCAAAATTTGATGAGTTGCAAAGAAACCTGTTAAGTTTGGTTATGTCATTGTGAGCACTTTTTTTAGGAAACATTTCTAACTTTAGCAACCTTATGGTTTTGGTTATTCCACTGTGAATGCTCTAATTCCACATTTGTTTCATATTGTTTGTTTCAATTTTTTAATGAATTATCTATTTTACTTATTCAATTGGGCGTGAGTTGGAGATTGGAACATATGTGGATAAAACGCATTTCTCTCTATAAGAACAGTGCGTTCCGAAGTGTGAAGTGATATCCATAAGAGATCTACACAAAATAGGGATTTATCAATTTGTAATGTTGCACCAATACCTAAATTGGATGGATTTTGGTGTTTTGATGATCCCTATACCTCATTAACTACAAAAACTAAAACACTTTGTGTACAACAAGTTTTCAATTTTCCACACAAGTTTAAAAATAGACTAATATGAGACTAATGGACAATATGATTCATGGAACTTGTGTCGTCGTCTTTTTCTTTTCTTTTCCTTCAAAATATTAGTGTTTATTGATAGAAAACGCAGGTACACAAGATAACAACCTAAAAGTACCATTTGCATGTCCTTAATCAAAGGATTAGGAAGCCACAAAAGAGGGTACCCTTCCCGAAACAGGCAGCCAGACTACTACCACCTCTTTTACCTAAAGAATGGGTCACGCCATTGGCACTCTTACGCAAAATAAAAAAAAAATACACTAATTAAAAACTCAATCACACGTAATAGCGAGGCTGGCAAGCTAATCAATTTAATTTGTCATTGGATCACCACCGCCACTGCCTTCCTTCGTTAGAGAACCATCACCACCACCATTGTCGGAATTTTAATCAACACCTCAGTGATGAAGGGAAAGCAAAGAGAAACGACAAGGGAAAAATACAAAAAAAAAAAAAAAAAAAAAAACTCTCAAATTTGAGATCAAGAGAGAAAACCCTCATTAAGAATAAGGAGTTTTTTTTTTTTTATTCTACATTCTTTAGTTCTGCTAGGAGTACATTAATTTGACAAAAAATACATTCTATAACCAACACACGATACTCAGAATATAAATACACCAAATAAGAAATTTAAAAATAAGCTTGCCAAACAAGCTCTTAATCGGTTCCAAATGGGCTAGGTTCGATAGGTCATCTTATTAAATGCTCCTGGAGTGGTGGTGCTCCAAGGCTTTCTCACCACGTGGCGTTTTTTTTTTTTTTTAACTGTCAATTTCATTTCAAAACCCGAAGGCAATACAAATTTAATCAAACGATACAAGAAAGAACCAAAACTACCAAGACTTCGACGCAGGCAATCCCTACAAGCAGGACCGACAAAACGCCTAGATTAGGAACCAATCTAGGTCCAAGTAGTAGAGAATCCTAACGGACCCCAACTCAAACCAACTTGTTGACTCACCCATGGCGCCCGGAGATTTGCACGCACCTCCGTCGGATCGAGCCGCTGGAGCCGAACACACCACAACCTTATTCCACCGCCGCACACCGGCGGATATGAGGAAGCCTACTAAACAATCAATTCGTTAAATTAGAAAACAAAACATGAGAGATGAGAATGGGGCCCCATAAGAATATGATTGGTACTTGATACTAGTTGATATAGAAAAGGACGAATGCGATGGATACTTCTCTTCATATTTTGGGACCTCATATTTATGGTAGATTTTGATAGACAATTTCACTCTATCTAAAGTACCAATAGAGTTCTAGTCAAATCTATGGAGTAATATGGGAAAAATAATTTGATTCTCTTTATTTCGCACCATTTCTCATCAAAACACTTGCGCCAAACAGTCTGTAACAGCTTTTGGATAAAGCTTATTTTAGGCGATCTTTAATTCAAACTTATCTAACACCTTCTAAAGTATTTATTAGCATTAATAAAGGGAATCCAAAAAAAAAATCAATAGCTTCCAATAGAAATAGGATTCTCTTTCAGTTTCTAGAGGGTCATGTTATGCCCTTTGTGAGTTTTTATTCGGATCTACTTTAATGATCGAAACCGTTAATTTTGTTAGTGTATAAATTAAAAACGTCAATAGCGCAAAAAATCCGCCCTTTTATCTATATAGGCTCTCCAGGATCCTCTCTTAAGCCTTTTGTTATTGGTAGTGTTGTTTATTGAATAATTACTTTACCAAAGAAAAAATTGCTTTTATCGGATATATATTTAGAATGAATTTTTTTAAACAATATACTCCAAAGAACCTTCATTTTTTTCCCATAAATATGTTTCAAAGTACACCAATTCTCATTCGATACATATAAATTTTTGCATAGATGATGATGTTGATGAGCTCTAAATATAGTATGATTTTGAAATGAGCTATGAAATGACTTAGAAAATAGTCCGATAATGCAAAATAATGCCTTTCACTTTTTCAGAAGTAAGCTTATTCTCATAAATTTTTTTTAGATATAACTGTTGTTTGTAACGCCATCTTAACTAAATCCCACCTCATGATAAAAAAGAAATATTAAAACTTAGAGTTCAAAATTTTCTCACACACACTTTGCTCTCCCTTTTTTTTCCCGCAAATAATTGTGGTAGTCAAAATTTTCTCCACACGTTCACTTATATCTCTTTTTTTTTTGCATAACGCCTCGTATATATACCCAGACAAAATAAGGTAGTTGATTTTGATACTTCATTTTTTGACAATTATTTTTAAATATATTTTCTTTAACGCTTAAAATACACAAAACAATTACTCGCCCATTATCCTATAACGCTTAAAGTGTGGTTATAAAAAAAAATGAGTTGCGAAAATTATTGCCCCAAACAATTGTCAACCGCCTCAGTTCCCCCCTAGACAGAGAACTACTACTAGTACTATTCTTCGAGAAGAGGTACTCTTGAAGAGAGAGAGAGAGAGAGAGAGAGAGGGAGAGGGAGAGGGATCTTTGGCATGAAGGCATTGGCAGAGTCGTCTCAATCTCAAATAAGTACACAACCAACTACTAATTAACAGCCCAACCCCTTCACGCCTCTCTCTCCCATTATCCTATATATATCCTCCACTATTGTTTTAACCCTAAAGAGGTTTGGGTCATCTGATGTTGCTTCATTGCCAGACATTGACATAGGACATTTCTGGAAGGCAGCTTGCTCAGAACATATCCATTTGGAACATCAATTTAGAACCCATGTCAGGGAATGTCATGTTTCGGACGGTATCAGCAGGTAAGCTTCATTGACTTGGAAGACTATATTGATGCGGGTTTTTTTATCAGTTAATTTCGGATGTGGGTATTTTTGATCAGTTAATTTCGGACGTGGGTTTCTAATTTAGTGAAGGTTTAGGCGAAGGGATTCTTGGGTTGGTCTTGGTTTTGACCCATCTGATTGGGATTAGGTGGATCTGCTTCTGATTTTTTTTAGTGTAATGCTGTAAATCTTGATATTTTATTTTGCAGTACTGTTTTGAGTCGGTTGCTTGTATAAATTCTCTGGGGTTTAGATTTTTAGTGGAGTTATAACTGCCTATTAGTATTTGATTTTTATAGAGCATGAATCATGATTTGTATCAAAGTAAAGTCGGGCTTATGAAATGGGTGGACATGTGCTTTCACGTGGATCATCAGTTTCTGATTGTCTGTTGTGCTCCCCGCGGAATAATCTTATTTCAGCAAATTATCAGACAGGAGAATGAATTCCATTTGAATGAGTAGTGAGTGTTTGATAATTGCATTAAGGGTCTGGATTGGAAGGTGTACGTGTGTGTAGTAATCAAGAAAAGGTGCACAATAGCTTCATGAGCATCGGGATCATCAAGCAATTTTGTTGCAGTTTCTCGGTACTGAATTTGGTATGCAGTATCTCTTACATGGATATAAATTTTGTTTGTAGTATCTCTTACATGGACATTTATGTGTGTTTGTGCACTGTTTATGTTTGCAAAGTGTGTGTGTGTGTGTTTTTTTTTTTTACCAGGATACAGTTAGTACGTTTATAACTTTACTGTTGGATCCATAGGTTGTATTTTCTTAATTGCAGCATTATCATGAAGAAGATAAAAACGAGAACAAAATGAGGATGAGGAACAAATACCGGAAACCAACCGCTTTACGTTGCAATGCAGGAACCAGATGCTCATTTCCTGTTGTGGTTTGGAGTCTTGTGGGCTGCCTTCTTATGCTCCATTTGTACTCCCTTGTTCATCACAAAGATGGGGATGGTGGAGATATACAATTCCGAAAGGCCCACCACCAACCTCTATTCCGTGAACTCGCAGAGGTGGAGGAGGAGAATTTTCAAATTCCTCCACCAAAGGGAAAACGATCCCCACGTGCTGCTAAACGGAGGCCTAAGCGGCCAACTACTTTGATTGAGGAATTCCTTGATGAATCTTCCCAGCTTAGGCCCGTATTCTTTCCTGATATGAAAACTGCTATAGACCCGATGAAGGAAGGAGAGAATGAAAGCTTGTACTACTATCCTGCGAGAATTTGGCTGGATACGGATGGAAACCCTATTCAAGCTCATGGAGGTGGTATCATGTATGATGATAAATCAAGGAAGTACTATTGGTATGGAGAATATAAAGATGGGCCAACTTACCACATTCACAAAAAGGCAGCTGCACGGGTAAGTACTTACAATAAGAATACATGCCTAATTTCTTCACATATGTGATCCATGACAAAAGATAACTTTTCGATATGTAGTTTACATAACTATACTGCTTATGTTCTGAGGACGAGATATGCTATTTATTTATGTATAAAAATGTTAGAAATAAAGGAAAGATTCTGTGCATCAGATTTCTATACCCTATATATCCCTTTTGTCACTAGAGTTAGTATCTCACAATGGTTTCTATTTCTCATTTCTTGTGCGATTTATATAGATTTTGTAGTTTAAGGTTAAACATCTGTACCATGTATGTTATTCTAATGATAAAGCTGGTATTTCGACTTGATGTTTCTTTGTCTTGGGCTTAAAAATGTAAGAAAGAGTTTATTGCACATTCATTATGTAACTTAGTGTAGTATTTTGAAGGAACATATCTGATGGGACATTCGTGTGAGGTTGCATATATGTAGTTTTGGTTTCCTGGCAACTGTTATTAATAGTATCACAATATGCACTGTTCTTGAATATCACCCACTTCTTGATGCAACATGTTTTAGAGCTGTCTGGGGGCTGTGGATGGTACACCAGGAATCTTTCATAGGCTTGGGTTAATGTTTACCTTTTACGGTTTATAGGTTGAAATAACAATGGAAGTTAAAACCGCGAGGATTATAGTTTGCTTCCAGGGCAATAAAGACTAGGACTGTTGGATATTAAAAGATGATGGTATATAAGAGAGCTAGTTCCTCACCTTCTCAAGTTGATTGTGTCTTTTAAAGATGGCCTATTTAAGCAGGTTTTATGTGTTAGACTTAGATGAACCCTTGAGAAGATAATGCAATGTGGGACGGGGTGGGTACGTATCACCATGGGTACTTGATAAAGTTAACATAGCAAACATCTGGAACTTGATGTTTTCATAGCTTTCAGCTCTAATTAGGGCCATATGGTACTTTGATATTCGACTATGTTCTTTGTTAGTTTAACTTTATGCATGTAGATGATGTAAGTCTCCCTTCCCTCAACCTAGACTATCTTTCTATCCCTCATCCTTTGTATAGCTTTTACATTTTAACAGTACGTAAGTCATGCGGGACAAAAGGCCGCGCATACAAAACTCTCTTTCTGCCTCATCTGGAGGAGGTGACAAGGGAAGGCCAGAAGGGGATGCTGCAATATGAAGCCGTAAGACACAAGATGCCTGGTAATGGGGTGCCTTAACCAGCAGGCCAGTGTCGGGAAAATTGTAGCAATTCTGTTAAAGAATATGTTTGATGAACAGATGTGGAACACTGTTAGGCTAATGTTTTACAGTTGAACACTCATACAAGACGTTCTCTGAGGTCGTAATTCTTCAGAATGCTAGCTTTGTTAGAATTTCTGGTAGGGAAAATGTGCATAAAGCTTTTTTTGTTTTTCAATTAGAGATCAAATAAAATTGCTGTTTTGTGGGCGCCAGGGCTATCAACTTCTCATATGCTTAGTAGATTGTTGTAAAGATTTGGGGAAATCATGTGTTGCATAGGCCGATAAAAGTCATTTCTGATGGAAACATGCAATAAATCCTCCCGGTCACTTGTCAGTGTCTGGAGTTTCATTCCTACCTATGATTGGTTATACTTCTTCCACTTTTCTGGTACTTCTTATTAATTCCTTGTCTACAATTTTGTAATCTACCCATTACATGCATATTCCACTTTGTTTGTTGCCAAACCTTTTGAGTATTACTGAAATACCCTCTTCTCTCTAGGTTGACATTATCGGCGTTGGTTGCTATTCGTCGAAGGATTTGTGGACTTGGAAAAATGAGGGCATTGTGCTGACTGCAGAAGAAACGGATGAGACCCATGATTTACACAAATCCAACGTGCTCGAAAGGCCAAAAGTGATTTATAACCGGAACACTGATAAATACGTGATGTGGATGCATATTGACGATGCCAACTACACCAAAGCCTCAGTAGGTGTTGCCGTAAGTAAGTCCCCCACTGGCCCTTTCAATTATCTCTACAGCGAAAGGCCCCATGGATTCGACAGCCGGGACATGACAATATTTAAAGACGATAATGGCATAGCGTATCTCATCTACTCCTCAGAGGACAATAGCGAACTTCATATTGGCCCACTTAGTCGAGATTACCTTAATGTGACACGTGTCATGAGGAGGATTCTCGTGGGCCAACACCGCGAAGCCCCTGCTTTGTTTAAGTACGAGGGGACTTACTACATGGTCACTTCAGGCTGCACGGGTTGGGCCCCGAACGAAGCCATGGCCCACGCGGCCGAATCAATTCTTGGCCCATGGGAGACCCTGGGAAACCCTTGCATCGGGGGTAATAAAGTCTTGCGGCATACAACATTTTTTTCTCAGAGCACTTTCGTGCTTCCTTTGCCTGGGTTTCCAGGTTCTTTCATATTCATAGCAGATAGGTGGAATCCAGCTAACTTGAGGGACTCTAGATATGTGTGGTTGCCGTTAACGGTGGGGGGAGCTGCAGACCAGCCTCTCGACTACAATTTTGGGTTCCCATTGTGGTCAAGAGTGTCGATTTATTGGCACAAGAGATGGAGGCTTCCTTACAGGTTGAGTGAGTTGAAACTATGAATAGGGTTTTCTGCGTTCAAATTGTATATATACATGAAGCATAGATGGAAGTTCGTTTGTCCATTCCAAAATCCCTCTGATCTGCGGGTTCAAAAGTGCAAAATGTCGTCTATTGATTCTCGAGCTCTATGGGTTGCTTTATGGATCTCTCTGTGTAGCTCGTGCCGGGATTAGGAAGGGTGGATGTCTGCCGTTAATTTCTCTCCATTTCAACAAGCTTTTTCATACCCTGGTTTTCAATTTCTTTGGACAAAACCACTTCATTGTTGTGACCAGAATCGACGGAGTTTGTTTGGTGTTGGGCTTTGGTATAACTAACTAGCCTTCTGTATACTGATTTTGAGGGAAAATGGGGCCTGAAACTGAACGCAACTAAGGTTGATTGCAACCTTCAGGTTGTCTATTGATGTGGGATTCACATGTGGTTTTTCAAAGCAAAATTTGGTTCTGAGAAAATGAAACGTTATTGTATGATGATAATACTTGTTTGTTACTGTTTACTGTATGATGATAACACTAACGTTATCGTTTATTGTATGATGGTAATTCTTGTTTCTAATGTTCAAACTCAATTCGAGTTCGTACCATCATCATACAATAAACGATACCTAATAATTTTTAGATTATTTCGTACTCTAATGTTGTATGATGGTAATTCTTGTTTCTAATGTACGAACTCAATTCGAGTTCGTACCATCATCATACAATAAACAATACCTAATAATATTTAGATTATTTCGTACTCTAATGATTTTTTCAGGTATGTCCTTCGTGATTAAAATTTTAGAAGTCTCTTACATTGTGAAACCTAAAGTGTTCTGTCTCTGGTTGTAAACTTGCTTTACCTCTCTAAGAGCAAGTCCAATGGTGGGATGTAAAACGAGGGGATGAATAGTTATTTTAATATGAAAAAGTGGTTAAAAGTTAGTCAGATGGATAATAGGACTCACATTTCTTCAATAGTGAGTTTTATAATAGAATCAAAGAGTCTTATAGTTAACTTTCTCTCGAACTTATTTTCCTCAAATTAATTCAACTACAACTTTTGTTAAAAAATAATATTAATTAAATGACCACCAAACGAGGAATTTAAAAAAATTAAAAATTAATCTTTTATTTTTAACTTCCGTCCTACTTCTTTATCCACCTAATTTTTCGTCCACCTAATTTCCTCCCCTAACTTTCCTCCACTTAACTTTCCTCCAACCACCAACCATTGTCACAATAATTCTATAAATAAACTATTACAGTCTTCCGATCACCACACAACCATTACACTGTTCTCTTCAAACTCTCATTATGAGCAACTTAACCCAAAGAATATTGTAGGGAGAATTCGACGGATCTTCCTCCGATGATGAGGGGACTGCAATGGCACAACTCATTATGGCCAGGCAGTACCGGAAAATACAAACAAGACGGAACCAACAAACAGGCCATGTTGGTTCCACAAGTGATCGAGCTTGGATCCCCCGAGACAGAGTTGGTGCAGACGAACGAATCCACGCAGATTACTTTTTCGAAAATTTACTCTATGGCGAAAACTTGTTTTGCCAATGTTTTTGCATGAGTCGACCCTTGTTTCTGAGGATATTGACTTAACTCCTGCAACAGGAGCTGCAGGTCTTTTTGGTATGCAAAAGATAGGTGTCGACCCCACACGTTTAATTGTGGAGTCGGCCCCACACATGTGAGAAATGATTGGTTGAGGAGTGATCGATAGGAGTGTCTGTAGACTTATTGTTAACTTTTTCAAGAAAATTATGTCCACTGAATTCATGGTCCTAAATGATAGAGTGAACTTTTTGAGCTGGAGGTGCAATCCCTGTAATCAAATGAGATTCGTACCACTTGGATATGGTGATTGCTGTTTTGGATCAGTGAATATACTAAAAAGCGAGTGCCATTATGTTCATCCCCTTCGTGTGGGTTTCACATTTAGGTCCTGCTTGAGTGATCGAAGCCGTTTATTTTGTATTGTAAGACTTGATTTTTAGACAATCCATGAAAATACAAGTTGAATCGCACATTATTAAGTGTATAATTGAATAGCAGTGTCTTGGTTCAGAATTTTAGACCAAGAATTGAATGATTTGATCAAGCATTTATTGATATCTAATTAAGTTTTTTTTTTTTTTTGCAAGAATCACTAAAAAACGAGCCCTAGGAAATAAATGCTCTAATTGCCCAAATAAGACCTGGCGTGGGCCTCACACAAAGTGGTTTATGAGCGTGTAATATTCATTCACTTTTTGAATTGGCGAACAAAATAGCACTCGACCATGTATGTGTGAGGTGAGGAGGCAAAAAATACTTGAAATTGTATGAAAGTCTAAAAAAATATGCACAAGAATTTTATCACGACTCTTTGGGTACCCATATGACTCGTTACCATTATGTTCGCACTCTGAAAATTACTATCTGCCTTTGTGGAGTGCAAAAACGTGTCTTTAATATAAAGATGCAAAGAGCATCACCAAAATATGCCCCAATCCCGTTTTTAGCCAAACTAGAGGGCCAAGTTTTAAAAATAAAAATAAAAAATAGCTCCTATTGCAAAACATAAAATAGATATTTAGGTTGTTTTCCCTCATAAATCATCTTTTGAGTTGTTCTGTCGAATCAGTTCCTCAAGATCGTTGGTTTCTTGTATTTCACCGTTTCATCCATTCATGGGGTACTGTGCCCCGATTTTAATTAAAAGTCCCGTTAGTAAGCGAAAGGATTGATTTCCCAAATTAGTCGGTCAATCTAGCCGTATACTGAGTTATCAAAAAAATATCAGCATATGCCATTCCATTCGACAATATTGTGGGTTACAAGCTCATTTGTGGTTGTTATGGTAACGAATTACCGTTTCATTTCCCATCACAAAGCATCTCATAATTCATGAACCAAGGTACAAAACCAAATAATACGTTCACACCCTAATTCAAGTAGGAGAACAACACATTAAAATTTGGGTCTCAAAAACCCTATGCACGGTCCCCAATAAAATTTCTCTATCTATCTCTCTCCACTCGTTACCTCCCAAACACCTATCTCAACACCCAAACCGAACATAATTTCTAGCAAGATTGAAGCTCCAAGGTTTTCACCAAAAACTAGAAACATGGTTCATTCCAGTGAAGCTCGAAACTGGAGTGAGGTGTTTGTTCCGCCTTGATAACACTAAAACTTGATCCTGTGAGAACTAGAAGTCAAGCAAGAAAATGGAGTTTCAAATTATCATATTTTCCCCACTGTTTTGCCCCAGAAGCACAAAAAGAAGCAGAAGTTGCAGCTGGAACAAATTCCGAAAGAAAAAGGCTAAACGTCTGCCTCAAAAACTGCAGCAAAAACCCCCATATTCACTAACTCTTGTTTCAACATGATCAAGGTTAGAAAGATATTACACACGCGAACTAAATGCCACCAAGACAGATAACGTTAATAGTTGCTGGTTGATCTATGAAGTTGGTGCTGCTACTCAAAACGCCTAGAGAACATCAGATTGTTTTGAATACCATCCACCAAAATAAGTAATTAACACTTTTTAGGTGCGGCAACTTGACAACTTGTCAATCTGACTCAACCATAGCGCACCTCAGATGAGTAAGAACCGAAAAAACTTGTATACATGGTATTGTACAACCTCCAAATACAGATGCTCACTGACGTGAACCAAAACTCTCTTCGTTCCTCCTATCGCATTTTTCTCAGACGAGCATGTTGCACAGCTTGGCTACACCACCTTCGGATCAAAAGCACAGATTTGCAAAACTGGTAATTCATGTGGGAAAGTCTTACCAGGTAGAAAAATCTTTAAATTCCGCAACCGGGGCACCCGATTTCCTTTTCTTTGCTACAGTGGTTGCCTGTAGTTCAGTATCAGCAGCCTGTGCACTCCTTGCCTTCAAGTACTTGCCAACACCACCACTTACAGCTCTAGATTCCATTGCTCCTGTTCCTGGATTGCTGTACCATGATCCAACCTTGTCCTGAGATATTACAAATGATAAGTCATGATTACCTTCAGGGGAAAATAAGAGAGGAAGCAAAAACTTGTGCTGATCTTAACCAAAGAAGCGCGGACACATCCCAATGACGTGTTCAATGTTCTTATTATTCTTCAAGTCCATGACGGAGACACATTAGGACGATAAAATTAAATAACAAAGGTGTTCCCAATGAATTCACGTCCAAATTGTTTGAAAAATGGTGTCCGCTTGCCCGTGTCTGTATATGTGCTTCTTAGAGATTCTAAATCTAAGGGTGAGAGACTAACATTATCTTCATCCTCAGCAATTTTCTCCTCTTTCTCTTTCTCCTTCTCGTCTTCTTCATCGGGCTCCGTGTAGGGATTGACGAACACAGTTACACCCGTTATCTTAATCTCTTCCTGCAGAGAGAAAAAGGGTAAATAAAGTCAAACAGAGAAATAAGAGAGCACTGATGGCACAAGGAACTTTACAAGCAAAAATAAGTGACTAACATTTAACCAATTGTTAACTATGACGTGCATAATAGCTTGACATAAATTGTTGCCACATCCTAACAGCTTAAGCTTTTGACACAATTGTTAACTTAGCATTGTATCAGAGTTCAGGTTGGGTGAGATCTTTGGTTTAAGACTTTTTATTTGCATTTGTTCCTCATTTGCATTCTGCTTACATCCTTCTTGTTTGTTTCGCTCTATCATCCACGGATATAGTGAATCTCCACGTGCAACAGCTTAAGCCTTAGGGACAATTGGTAACTTCACACCAATTAATTCAGCACAGGATGGAACTGGGCGAAGACACATTTGTCGTTTATTTATAGGCATCAACTTAAATTCTGGTATTGCTGTATGGTGTGAAAGTCATTGATGCTGGATTCAGAGGTTTTGGTGAAGTCAGTTACATTACCAAATAAGTCAAAATAACCAATGACATGACTTGATTGAGGTACAACTGGTCTTACCGTCCTCAAGACAGCTGGTTTAGTGCCTATTCAATCTACTTAAGCACAAAATAGCAGGCAAACACCTTGCACTCTTTTGCATTATGGTCGCGATTCGCGTTTAAGCATAGGTTGGAATGCAGATCAGAATAATTGAAGAGGGGATTCTAGGAAAAGTCCTATGCGGATGTAAGGGATTTGGCCAAGTGTACATTGATAATAGAAAATCGATTGCGGTCAAGGACTCAAGATCACTCAGTTAGCAACTTCTAGGGCTTAAAACATGTCCCAAAATGATAAAGAACTACCATTTGGGGCATTGGTATATTTGTAATTGTCAAAAAGCAAAATTATAGGACATTGAAATTCTGGGCCTGTTCGCAGGCTTCTGGGGTTTTGAAGGTAACAGTCACAAGTTCAAGTCAAAACCCACAACTGATAATATACGTATAGGACGACATACTGCTGTTACATGATAACATGATGATTCCAAAAATCTTCACCACACCCACTTTGGGCAAATTATTCTGGGAAAAAACATCACCCAGATCCTTGTTGCCCCCTTCTCCTCTAGCACAGAGTGTGGAAAAAAGGCTAATCGAAGAATATCAGAAGTTTATGTCCATGAAGCACATGTCCATTGTATCCAAAATCGTACAAAATACCTTTTAATCCCTCAATCGAATCTGAGACAAAGTATACATGTAGCTCCCATCATATCTTTTTCACTGCCTTGGGGGGAAGGTGGAGTGGAAGACGAAGGCATCTGAACTCGAAACGGATTATTCTGAACTTTTCATCACTTTTAGACATTCCTCCAATAAATGAGAATCAGGAAGATAACTAGAAGATACTGAAGAGAAAAAAGACAACTACATTCTTATGGCCTTAGCAAAAAGCAATCATGCAGAATTGGTCTCGATAACCCAGGATACAGGTAATTATGGACTTTTCACACAGAAGTGTCCTCCCTCAAATAATGACCACCCTTCCAAAAATGGACTGAGCCAAAAAATACACTTGGTGTACTTCAAAATTCAGCATGTCTGCCCGTTACATTGTGTCAGTGCGTATAAATTCAGATTTACAGAGTTTCCATCAATCATTAAATAGACCTTCTTTTGGGAAGCAGCAGCCCAACATACGTAACAGTTCAGGCATAATGGTTCTAAAAGAAGAAGCTGGAAATTGTAACTCACCAGAGGCCGGTCATCGTCGTCGACGGGAACCTTTTCCATTGCTGAAAGGGTCAACAAACCACCGACGACTCCACCAAAAACTGTATGCTTGAAGTTCAAATGAGTTGCAGATTTGTATAGAATGAAAAACTGTGAACCGTTCGTGTGGGGCCCACTATTTGCCATGCTAACAACACCCCTCCCCGAATGAAGCAACCTTGAGTCCACTTCATCTTTGAAAGGTTTCCCCCATATGGATTCACCTCCTTTCCCAGTTCCAGTCGGATCACCGCCTTGAATCATAAAATTCCTAAATGAAAAGTGAGTATGAACCTCAAAAGTACAACACACCAAGAAAAAGTTTGAGAAGACAAAAATTGCTAAGCACAATACCGTATGTTTCTATGAAAAGCTACTCCGTTGTAATAGCCTCGTTCACACAGAGTGATGAAGTTCTCACATGCCCTAGGGGTTATATCACAGTGCAGCTCGATGTTCAAATCACCATGTGTGGTATGCAGCTGAATGTACCCTTTCTTCTTGGGATTTTTCTCAGCCATAACATATTCAAAGTCATTTTTTGTGACAGGATCATAAGAGGTTGACGTAAAAGATCGTGAAGCAGCACCTGTGGTATAACGGCTCTTTACCTGGAAAAGTCATGATCACAAAAGACGTTAAAACCAACCATAGCATGTACTACTATGTGATACTATCACTCATTGTCCCAGACTCCCATGATGGTAAATTCTGCAACAAGAGACTAAATAACACAAAGCCCAGGTAAATTCTGCTAAAAGAAATTAAATTCTAAAATCTGTTAATATCATGCATGCCTTATGACCCTAAGCCTAGATGATTGCTGCTAAGTACTAACGCAACTCAAAGGCTACAAACACAAGTTTCACACTAATGTACTCAATTATGTGATACTACATAGGCTCTTTTTTTGACAAGTAAAGCTTTCTCAGGTAAAAAAAAAAAAAAGCACTAGAAAGGGGACTTACTCCTATATGCTCAGTGAATCAAATGTTGGATTGTAAACCAAATGTTGGGCTGAAGGCTAATGCATCCAGGTTTGGGTTGTAAAACCGCTCAAGACTAGATGTTGAAGATTTCAACTAGCAAGAATGCCCATGGTTATTTGTCCAAGAGGATAATCGTTCTTTAGCGTATCTTGTCTTCAAGGCATTACCGTATTGTGTTTATAGCTTATTATTACAATAGAGTTGGATTGATTAGTATATTACATAATTGTCCTGGTACAGTGTTAGTTGAACATTTATTCAAAAGTTTGACCTAATAACCTGTCACTAGGCTCAAACATGTCTGCCTCTACGAACCCCTTTTGGTAAGTAGTCCCACATCAGTTCCAAGCACTCCCCCACTGCTATCCATATCTTCAAGCACAGATCCTGACACAAGATTAGAATTCTAGGTCTTCTAGAGTATCTCACTAATGGCTTGGGGGGTGGGGTTGGT
>JAOTQK010000002.1:9059923-9073771 GCA_025642025.1 Rhododendron ferrugineum
GAGAAGGCAGACACATAGCGCATGAAAGCACGCTTTCTGTCGAGAAACTTGACGATGGGCCTCAGCTACACCGAAACGCTGAACATATTGTAAGGTTTCTAGCCTTCTATTCACCATGAAAAATCTAACTTCGTGCTTCTGAACTCGAAGCAAAGCCTCCAGTAGGTTGCCATGGTGGAACAAAGGGTTAGGGACAATGAGACCTTCTCTATCTGAATGACCCATAATAGCAGCGAACTCCTCGATGGTAGGACGCAATTCTTCTCTCCTAAATCGAAAGACATGAAGAACAGGGTCCCACAAGCTAGCAGCTGCCCGAAGGAAAGTAAAATTCACAGGAATTTGGCGAAGGGAAAAGAGAAAGTCCATACCAAAGGACTTAAAGTGTAAATGGTCGAGGCCGTTAAAGGAATTCAACCACTGATCAAGAACTGGTTGTGCCATGTGCAAGCAACTATTGCTGATGGCGCTATCAAATTCGTAGAACGTATACTTATAGGCTAAGTCGAGTCCTAGTTCGAATCGAAATCAAAATCAAAATCCACATCAGTAAGGTCGTTCTACCGGCCGACACTTAGAAACGACGGCCGCCGAATCAAAGGTTCGGCCAATTAATCAATAGCTCGGCTGCCAGAACGACCAATTTATAGAGAACTTCCACGGTTCAGGCCAGTTCACCAAATTTTCATCGAACAAATACTAAACGAAACGACACAAGCATAGCATGCACAATCATATATCAGAGCAAAAGACTTTGTTTCATATAACGAAAGCTTTTTACAAGGTGGATCATCCCACATTTTCTAAACAAACTATACATCGATTTCCTGTCGGACTAACCTATGCAAGAAGAAAAACAGAAATAGAAGGAGAAGATGATGCCGAATCCTCTGGTGGTCTGAACACCAGAGACCAGCTACAAAAAAGAAGAGGACACCCCCAGGGCAGCGTGTACCAAAGAAGCACTGCGGTGCAGAGAAGACACCACGTGGCACACAAAAATCACTATATCGCGTACAGACGCCACCCTAGGAATTCCACATCATGGAAGCAAGCCACCCATGCGAGGGTCCTTAATCAAACATCAAGACAAGATCGACCAACAGCAGCGCGGTCTCCCTCCGCGCACACCGACCACACTTGCACGCTGCCCATTGCTCGGGCCCTACGAAACGCCAAATGGGGCGGAAGAGTCTTTGGAGGCAAAGAGGACGAGAGGAGTCTTCAGTTGCAGAAAAAAGCAGGAGAAGTGAAAATACGAGACGCTGATCTGGGCCTTTAAATAGACCCTTGGAATAGTGGTTGGACCAAATTGAGTTGCTTTTACAGCTTTGACTCTTACTTAAACATGTCTCGTGATCCGTCTAAATTCAGTCAAAGAGGGGCATCTGTAGACACCCCAATTTGACCTAACGATTATTTCATATCCCACTTTGGGGACCATCCCGATGATGAAATGGGTGATTGCTGATTGACTTCTTGTGAACCTTAGGACTTTCGGTAAGAACTTTTAGCCACATAGAGGACCTAATCCAGAGCCAAATAGCCTTTTAGACAGAAATACAGTATCCTAGGAGAATCCATCTGTCGGCCGTGACATTGATCTCATGACCTCAACATCATATCTTCACCTGAGCAACCTGTTGCTTGAAAATCTCCCTGAGAGATCAATCACTCAGCCGCTAGATCTATCCTACGGCCGCAACATCATTTCCTCGGCCGCCAGATCCATTGCTCGGCCGCCAGATCGTCTATTTTCCAGATTCTGGAACGTTCTGTCAATTGTTTGATCAGATCACGAAACCCTAGCAGCCGAATCCTGATGCGTTCGAGCTACGTTAGAGGATTGCCATGAGGAGTTTGTGTTGCTATACAACTCCAATTCAATCGTTCAATTTCGATTGGTTGAGGTGTGTCATCCCTATGCCTATAGAAATGGGCCTTTGGCTCCGAAATTAAAAAATGAATTCACATACCAACACACCCCCATCAGCCACAAAATTCTACAGAAATACACTCTTAAATCCCCTCTGCAAAAGCCCTAACCTCCTGAAGGCAGCCATCAATCCGACGATCAAACCCCGAAGTTCAAACCCTAACCCTAGGGTTTTCAAGAAGCAAATCAGTCAATCACAATCAATCCGAAGCAATCAGGCCACTGAGGGATCAAGGTGGTGAGGCCCAAGGGCCTCCGGTTCAATTTATTTACTGTCTTTATGCTTAATTGTAGCTTTTTGATTATCTGCTAATTGTTCTGTCTGGTGTGAGGAAGAACGTCGGCTGGGGAATCAATCCCTTGGCCGATACATCAAACCAGTGAGATTACTTGGCCGTGAGATCCATTCATCGGCCGAGTAATCTATTTCCTGGGATAGCTTTGATTTGTTCTGCTTTTCTGATGCATGTTTCAATTACAGTCTTGGCACACCATTATTTGCTTAAAGGCTAAAAACAGACTATGTGCTAGAATTAAATAAAGCATGTCTTAATCATATGTCGAACAACTATAAGCCAGTCTCACGACTGGGCGAAGAGGGGTGCCTAACACCTTCCCCTCATTGTACCTTTGGCTCCCGTACCCAGAATCTCTATCTGTTTTTCTTAGTTTTCTTAAACTAGGTGGTGACTCTGTTTCAATGATAACCGCTATCGTGTGGCGATGTTCCTAGCCATGGGAATATCCACGATCTTGGTTTATGTAGCAAGCAACCAATCAAACAACAACGATCAATTTGTATGGCGATGCCCCGCTTCCAGGGAGGTGTCTACAAGGACTCTTTTCTATAGCGAGCCAAACATCCCATTCCCCTTGGGTATCTTCCCAGATCCTTTTTTCTTGGGATCTTATTCCTTCACAGAATATCACTGTTCTGGAACCCTCTAGAGTGTTCCTTGTACTTGAGGCTGCTTTCTCATGAGGTCTTTCTCTGTTCGGCCTTCTCATTGCCGAACAGACTACCTGGACCAATGACTTTCACATGTAACTGGTCCTTCATCAATTATTTGGACCAATATCTTCTCATGACACTGGTCCTTTTCCCAGTACAAACTGCCTGGACCAATGACTTCTCATGTCACTGGTCCATATCGCCGACCACCGCCTTGCACGGCTACTTATCCTGTCTTACTCATACCTTGTTCCCACATACCATGTGTTTGGGCTCTATTTGAGCTTGTTCGGGAATACCTCCCTACAATTGCTCCCCAGCTTTACTCATTATTTTAACTCAAATGACGAGCAAAGCTCCCAAATACTAGCAAATTCATGCTGCTCCTTCACCTTGTTCCATAGAATTAGTGCAATTTTCATCTTTAGGCCAGCCCAAACATCTCATCGTTTGGGCTGGATAGGCTTTTCCTACCCTTACCTTTACACGTGGCACAATTCGTACTGCCCACATTAAATGCGAATGGACGTCCTTCAGGGAACGGAACGCCCGAACGGCGTCTTAGACGACGTACGTTTCACTTACATCATCCTCGATTTAGGGTATTTAGGGGATTTCGGCCCCATTTTGTACCTACCCATTTCGTCTTCTAGGCTTTTCTCTGCAGAAAAAGGAAGGACGATTCCGCCATTGGAGCACTATTTTGCACCTTCGAGACCTTCACTTTCTGCACCAGGCTCTCTCAAAACTCATCTCGTAAGTCGTTGCTCCCCATCTTATCCTTCATTCCATCGTTCGCGTCAAAATATTCTATGGTTTTTTTTTGTTTATTCATGGGGAGATTCAGGAGATTCTGAAATACTCCTCAGGCCATGGCGGCCTTTAGGGCTCGCTATGAGATTCCTGATAACATTGCCACCACATTAGCCCCTGAGGACGCCCTTCATGAGTGTCCTGATAATGATACTCTGCATATTTCGGTAGTCGCCATTGTCGAGGGCGGCGTTAGTTTCCCTTTGGCACCCCTGCTTCATCAGGTCTTTGCCCATTATCGATTATCCCCAATGCAAGTTTCTGCCAACTTCTTTCGTGTTGTCATGGGCATTAATGCCATAATTCGAATGCTTGGCACATCCCTAGGCCTGTATGATATCCACCACCTATACAGTATTTCTAGGACGAAAGACGCCTTTACGTATTATTTGAAGAGTAGGGATTCCAGAAAAAAGCTTGTGCTTGAACTTCCTGACTCCGCTCGAGGGGATGATGATGACTTCCTCATTGTCACGGGGAACTTCGAGCCCAGGGACGAGGATGGCAGAGTGATAGGCTTTCACGCGCTGCACAGATTTGGCACTCCATGTTAGTTCTTCCTTTCTCGCAGAACTGCTTGCCGAGCAATATTTTGAATTGCCCCAATTTAACTTAAATTGGTCTTTCGAACTTGCTTTGCAGCCACAAACGTAAATCAGGGGCATGACATCATCACCCCCTTGGTCCATGTTGCTGGCATTAACCAAGCACTACCTTTCAACGGGCAAGGCACCCATCTCGTGGCCCGAGCAAGAGCAGCCCAAGTGCTTCTCAGCTACAGAGCATCATACGGGGGTTTTATTGACCGTCGCACCCGAGCAGCCGACGATCATGGACTCGTTACCGCTTCTACTTCGAAAAGGTCACGCACACCTCCAATTCCAGACGAACCAATCCAATTGGCCAAAAAAGCGACCACCTCATCATCCAGTGGTTATACTCCTTCTCCTCCGGGCAATCAAGATATGGAACGACCCAATCAATCGATCAACCTCAGCAGCCTTCTGAGCCTTCCCGGCCGCGGGAGGGGGCGTGGCGCTGTTTATGGTCGTGACGCCCCTCAGGGTCGTGGGGGTTCTCAAAGTCTTATTCCAGCACACGGCCATCGTGGGCCCGCTCAATCTGACGCTCCTCCTGGCTTTTCCCCCGAGGAAATTGAGGCAAGTCATCGAGACAAACGACAATGCTTGGAATCAGCACTAAATGAGAGTCTCCCGCCTCAGACCTCAACAATGTCATCCCTTATCTGGGCTTTCCAACTTACTCATGGAAATCGGTCTGTCAGCATCAGGGACATCGCTGAATCTGAGGGGACTACCCTAGCTTTGTCCCAGGCCTTTATGCTGCCCAGGGATATGCAAAAGGAAGTGGCAAGCTCCCCCGACAATCTCCTTGGCTCATTCATGGTCCAAAGTGCCAAGTTATATGCCCTTTTCCTGTCATTTTAATTCATGGTTTATTCTTATTGGGTTTTCTGATTCCCTGTGTTTGTTTCAGTCAATGAAAAAAATGGTGGCTATGGCTGAAAAGCTAGGCCAGTCCGAGCCTCAACGCGCGAAGCTTGCCAGTGAAAACTCAAAACTATACCGCTCCATTACTCGACTTGAGATAGAAAGAAACTAAGCTCGTGCTGACGCCGAGAACCTAAAAATTAAGTCTGAGGATAGTCTCAGCCAAGCACTCACAAAACTTGAAGCCAGCAAGAAGGAGGCAAAACGGCTTATCAACAGGGTTATAATGCTGGAGTTGATGCTGCCACGGAAAATTAAAAAGCCCTGATGCCCGAGATCCAAGATGAGATATGGGCTGCTGCTTGGGCCGCTGCCCTTACTAAAGCTGGAGTTGTTGAGACATCCCCGTTGTGGAATGAGAATGACCTCCCGAGCACGCAGGCTATAGTAGAAGATGAAATTGTGGAGGAAGAGGAGGAGGAGGATAATCTCAACAGGGAACTGAATGCCCATATCTCCGAGCAACCTGCTACTGCTAATGCCGAACAAGGTGAAGACGTGACCAACCCTGGCCAGAAGGAAGCCAGCGGTGGTCCCAACGATGTTAGCACAGTTGTGGAAGACACGGCTGCTGAAGTTACTCATGTCCCTGTCCTGAACTTAACACTTGATGAATAGGTATGATTCTATTTCCCTTGGACAATTCTACCTTTTAAGACAGTTGGTAGGCCCTGTGTGGCCGTGATCCTGGCCCTGCGTGGCCGTGATCCTGGCCCTGCGTGGCCGTGATCCTGGCCCTGCGTGGCACATGTACTTTTATGACTGTAGCTTAACACGGGTATTTGGCCCTTCGTGGCATAACATTTTGATTTCTGTTGTTTGCTTGGCCCTTCGTGGCCTTTAACGTCTATTGGTGGCCATTCGTAGCCATTTGTTGCTCCAACCTTGCAGGTTCAAGTTTCCCATACTTAGATAGTTTCCCAAACGTATTCATACTGGGCAAAACTACGCACATTCACAGATGCACTCCAAGTTTATTCATGCCTGGACAAATTCTTAAGTATCTCATACTTAGATTGAAGCCGAAGTGTATTCTTCCTTTGGCTGCGTCTGCATGTTCACGTATGCTCCCCATGATTGTTCATTCTTGGAAAAATTCCAATTCATACTTAGATAACTCTGCAGGTTCACGTATGAAACCAAAGATTGTTCATTCTTGGAAAAAATCCTAAGTGTATTCATACTTAGATAATTCTGCACGTTCACGTATGCAACCCAAGTGTTTTTGTACTCGGTCAATTGTTTGCATATTCACGTATGCCTACTAAGTTTGTTCAGAGTAATGCTCAAGTATTCGTACTTGAATTGTTTGTGCATGTCCTCGTATGCACCCCAAGTATTCTCGTACGGGGAAAATAATTTTGTAACTCATAATTCGTACGTACCCATTCTCTGCTCCCCAATACGAAGCGAGAAAAGGTGGCCACGAATTTCTAGCTTCGTATTCAAACAAAAGAATGAAGTGTAAATTCGTGATCAGAAAGAATCAAAAATTTTGAAAAAACTCGTAATCAAAATTTTATTCATAGTCTGAAACTCAAGGGGGCGTTATTCGTACCCCTTGCAACTAAAAAGGAATGAGAAATAAGGGAATTTTATTCATAACTCCCACACAATCACGATGTGCATCCTAAAATAGAATGAAAAATAAACTGAAGTCTTTCAAACAAAGAACTTTCTCAAATTATGGACATTCCAGGGCCTTGGCACCGGGTTCCCATCCAGGTCTGCCAATCGATAAGCCCCAATGCCCACAACCTCAGTGACTGGATATGGTCCTTCCCAATTAGCCCCCAACTTGCCCTCATTGGCTACCTTGGTATTGCCGAGCACCTTAAGAAGCACAAGGTCTCCAATACTAAATTCTCGTGGGTGGACATGCTTGTTGTAGCTTTCATCAGCTACTCTTGATAAGAGGCCAAATGCACCAGAGCCCTCTCTCTCCGTTCCTCGGCAAGATCCAGCTCGATCTCCAGGACTCTATCATTGCCTCCACTTTCAACCAAAGCGGTCCTGTTGGTAGGCATACCTACCTCTAATGGAATAACAGCCTCTGTTCCATATGCTAATGAATAGGGGGTCTCTCCCGTAGACCTCTTAGGAGTTGTTCGGTGCGCCCACAGGACCAGTGGCAATTCGTCGGGTCATTTCCCCTTCGCTTTATCAACCTCTTCTTGATCCCGTAAAGGATGGTTTTGTTGGACGTCTCTGCCTGCCCATTACTCTGAGGGTAGGCTGGGGTTGAGTAATAATTCCTTATCCCATACTGGGAATAGAAAGCCTTGAACTTCTTCTGGAATTGGGACCCATTGTCTGTAATCAGTGAGTATGGGACCCCAAATCGGGTGATAATACTCTTCCAAACGAACCTCTGTATCATAGGTTCAGTGATCTTGTACACAAAGCAAGTATGGACCAGTGAAGGATTTTCTATACAACTTTCCTTCAAGTGACAGCCAGAATCATGCAGACTTTGTCTTTATCTTATGAGCCTCCTTCTTATCAGTGGGAAGTGTCCCATCTCGTAAGTACTCCACTATAGGATCCATCCAGCTTTGTCCTTAGTTCACGTCCAAGACCAATTCCACGCTTCTTCCAATGCTAGGCTCAGCAAGATAATCTACTGCCACTCTTCTCTTGAACTCAGTTGGCACAGCTGCGGCCAACCAAGCCAGTGAATCTGCATGGGTGTTTTGTCCAGAACTTATCTGCTCAATGTACACCTTCTCAAAAGTGTCGAACAAATCCTTGGCGGCCTCCATGTAGGCTGCCATCTTTTCATTCCGGGCTTCATATTCCCCGGACAACTGGTTCACCATGAGTTGTGAATCACAGTACACTCATATCCTTTTTACTTTTAGGGTCTTTGCACTTCTCAATCCTACCAAGAGTGCCTCGTACTCTGCCACATTGTTTGAAGCACTGAAGCCCAGTCGAAGGGACAACTCCACCATTACTCCTTCAGGAGGGAAAAGTACAACTCCAAATCCTAAACCAGTGTTACATGCAAAACCATCAACGAATAGTTTCCATTCCTGGGGATCCTGCTCGGCTAGCGCCTTTCCTTTCCGGCTGGCAGCTCAATTGCTTGCTCCTTTCTTGTAGGAGGCTGGGGAGCTACTGTTGGAGATAATTCGGCCACAAAGTATGCCAACACTTGTCCCTTAATTGCGGTGCGCAACTGATAGTCAATATCGTATTGGCTCAGCTCCACCGACCAAGTTGAAATACGCCTCGAAAAATTTGCTTTTCGTAGCAATGATTTCAACGGAAACTCTGTGTAAACCACTATTTTATGACTCTGAAAATAATGGGGCAACTTTCTTGCCACTGTCCTTAATGCCTGTACCAATTTTTCTAGAGGCAGCTATCCCGTTTCTGCATCTAATAATGTTTTACTCACATAGTATATGGGGATTTGCTCGGATCCCTTGTCCCTTAATAATACTACACTCACGGCATGCTGTAACACTGCTAAATACAAAGTTAGAGACTCACTCAAATCAGGAGTAGACAAAAGTGGGGCCGCTGCCAAGTACTTTTTCAGGTCTTGGAATGCTTGTTCGCATTCTGCTCCCCATTCATATCCTTCCCTCTTTTTCAGCAATTGAAAGAAAGGCCTGCACCTGTCACTGGACCGGCTGATGAATCTATTAAGGGCCGTGGCCATTCCTGTCTATATTTGGACCTCCTTCGTGGTCCTGGGAATTTGGAGCTTTTGCAAAACTGCTATTTGATCGAGGTTTGCTTCTATCCCTCTTATGGTCACAAGGTGGCCTAAGAATTTTCCTGAGCTTACTCTAAACGCACACTTCGAGGCGTTGAGCTTCAGCTTGTACTCTCTCAGAATCTCAAAGGCTTCCTTTAAATCAGCTATGTGGTCCTGCCTCTCTTTGCACTTCACCACCATGTCATCTATGTAGACCTCCATAGTTTTACCGAGCAACTTTTTTAGCATAATCGTTGCCAGCCTCTAGTAAGTTGCTCCGGCTTTCCTCAAATCAAAGGGCATGACATTGTAACAATACAGCCCTCTTGGCGTAATGAAGGAAGTCTTCTCTTGATCAGGTCCGTACATGGCAATCTGGTGATATCCTCGATATGCATCAAGGAAACTCGTCCGTCCATACTTTTAGAAGTGTTAGTAGATAAGTGGGTTTGTCCCACATCGTCAATCTAATGTACATGTAACTCTCCTGAGTAATATAAATATATGTGTGTGTGTTAGGGTGAAAGATAACATCCTATACACTTTTCTCCAATAACATGGTATCAGAGCTATACCTAAACCCTAATCCTAAAACACCACCATAACTGTCGTACATCATCTCTAGAAGCCTCTGTCTAAAACCCTAGCCCACCAACGTCACGCTTCCTCATCATCGTTTCTCATCTTCTCTGTCTAAAACCCTAGCCCACCAACGTCACCCTTCCTCATCATCGTTTCTCATCTTCTCTATCTAAAAACCTAGCCCACCAACGCTTATTGTCATTATTTTCTCATCCTCTCAATAAACCTTAAATCGAACTACCCACTTCTGAAACCCTAAATCGTACTACCCCTGTGGTTCAAAATCCTAGATTAAACCACCCCTGATGTTCAAAACCCTAAATTGAGCCACTTTCGACACCTAAAAACCTAAATCACACACTGTTTGACGTTCAGAACTTTTGTTCCAAGTTCGACAGCCTTCGTCCTGTTGCCGGCAGCCCTCGCCAGACCTGCCCAGTCACCGACGATCCTTGCTGGCCCTGTTCTGTCTCCGACATCCCTACGGCAACCCTCCTGGTTGCTGATTCACGTGAGTTTCAGTACATTAGATCAGTCTATGATGTTAGTATTGCTGGTTTATGGTCTCTATGAGCGTTGATGTTGTTCGGAGCTCCATTGGTTAATATTGCAGTCTGTTAGTGTGGCTGGATCATGTTGCAGTCAGTTGGATATTGCTGGTTTATGTTATTTTTTACCCCCATTGCGTGGATTATGGTGTATGCGATTGTTGCTTCATTGGAGATGTTTGGTTATAGTTGGTCATGTTGGGTTTGAGCAAGGCAGGTTCATACACGTTGGTATTGGTCGTTTGATCCGGTGTTAGTTTTTTTTTTTTTTTTTGGTTTATTATACGTAGTTGGATTAGTTGGTCATTGGTGATTATTGTTTTTGTGCTCATTATGTGTTTGGGAAAACGTCTGAGCCAAAAACAGGTTCAGGCCCTCTTTCTACAGTTGTTGGTACTATTTCTGGTTCTAATTCTACTGGTATTGGTAGTCTTTTGAGTGGTTCTCGATCTCACGATAGGCGCCCTATTACCTCCACACCATTAAATGGGGGAAATTATGTTCTTTGGGCTAAAACCGTTGAGGTGTATTAAATGGGTGAGTCTGAGGACTCCTATTTGACTGATGCGCCTCTTGTGGCTGATGGACCCACATATCCGGCCTGGAAAGCAGTTGATGCCCGTATTCGTTCCGATCTATGGAATAGTTTGACCGAACAGGTTGCTAGTACGTTGATGTTATGTGATACAGCTAATGAGGTGTGGACACAGGCCAAAGAATTATATTCTGATGTCGACAATCTTCGTCGCACATATGACCTTCATCAGTCTTTCTTTAATATATCTCAGGGTGCTGATTCCTTTGAGGAGTATTATGCTAAGTTCCGGCGCATTTGTAACGAATTGGATATCTGTGAGCCTCTTACTGCTGATATTCAGATTATGCGGCGCCAGCGTGAACGTATGAGGGTTACTTGTTTTTTTTCTGGTGCATCATCGACCTTTCATCCTATGGTAAACAGATTTTGGGGACTCTTGACTTACCTCCTCTCAGCGAGGATTTCAGCCGTCTCCGACAGTCATCGTCTATTTCTGCACCGTCTCCTGATCGTTCTACTTTGACCTCCGTTGTTTCTGATAGCTCTGTGTTCTCAGTCAGTCGTGGCCGTGGTCGCGGCCGTGATTTAGGGTTTCGCGGTCGTGGCCGAGATTTTGGGGTGAGTGGTCGTGGTTCAGGTGGTCGTCCAGATACTTTTATTGGTGGTTGTGGCGATCGTCCATTTAGTCGTGGCGGCCGCACGACAGGGGGAGGCCGCGGTCGTGGCCGTGGCGCTCGGTCGTGTACTTATTGTAGTGGGACCAATCATTGGGTGGACACATGTTATGAGTTGTATGGTTTTCCTCAGGCTCATCAGGCCGCCATCTCCGAGGATACTGGACAGTTTGCTCACTCTTCTGCCGATGGTGTGGTTATTTCAGCTGATGAGTACCAACGCTTATTGTCATTTCAGACTGCGACAGGATCCTCCACTACTACGCTCGCTCAGACCGGTCCATCTATTGCTTGTGTTGCCTCCTCTTCTTCCTCTCCTTGGGTTATTGACTCGGGAGCTACAGATCATATGACTGGTACACCTGTTATCCTTTGTGATTTACAGCCAGTTGGTAGATCCTCTCATGTTACCTTAGCTGATGGTTCTACCACTGCTGTTACTGGTTTGGGTTCAGTTCCTATCTCTTCCTCTCTTACTTTGACATCTGTATTACATGTTCCTCGTTTTCCATTTAATCTAATGTCCGTGAGCCGCCTTACCAAATCTTTAAATTGTTCCGTTACATTTCTTCCTCATGGCTGTGTTTTTTAGGATCTCAAGACGGGGAGGAAGATTGGTGGGGGCATTGAGCGAGATGGCCTATATTACCTTACTGTTCCTCAACCTATTGCCCTTCAAAAATCAATATCTCCGTATCAATAGCACTGTCGTCTTGGTCATCCTTCTCTTCAAAGTTTGAAGCGTCTTGTGCCCTCATGTCGTTCCATTAATAAGTTGGTTTGTGAAGTCTGTGAGTTTAGTAAACATCGTCGAGTCACTTATTATCCTAGGGTTGAGCATCGTGCGTCGCGTCCTTTTGAGTTAGTTCATTCAGACATTTGGGGGCCTATTCATGTGCCCAATATTTCTGGTTTTCAGTATTATGTTATTTTTGTGGATGATTTTTCTCGTATCACGTATCTTTATCTAATGAAAGAGAGATTTGAATTGAAATATGTCTTTAAATCCTTTTACATGGAGGTTAAGAATCAGTTTGATACCTGCATAAAGATATTTCATTCTGATAATGCCCATGAATATTTTCATAGTACACTGTCTCAATTTTTCGATGATCATGGCATTATTCACCAATTGTCGTGCTCTCGGACTCCACAACAAAATGGAGTTGCTGAGCGCAAGATTCGGCACTCGTTTGAGATTATGTGTGCCTTATTATTTCACATGCAAGTTCCTAAGTCATATTGGAGTGACGCTATCCTTACTGTCTGTTACTTAGTCAACCGCATGCCCTCCACAGTCCTAGGTGGTCAGGTTCCCCATACAGTCGTGTTTCCCGATCGGCCTGTCCATTCATTACCGCCTCGTATTTTTGGGTGCACCTGTTATTTCCATATTCTTGACCCTGATAGGAGTAAACTTGATCCTCGATCTTTTAAGTGTATTTTTCTGGGATACTCACACACCCAAAAAGGGTATCGATGTTACTTTCCTACTTTACATCGTCACTTTGTTTGTGCTGATGTCACGTTCAATGAGTCATTGCCATATTACTCAAGTTCTATTACTACCAATGATCTCCTTACACTAGAGTCTGTGTTACCTATGGCTGTTCCAACTGGCACTGTTCCCCCAAACCCTTTGCAAGTCTATGTTCGGAGTTCCACCGTTCCACCACCAACCTAGCCTCCGGCACAACCCCAGCCCCCACCTACAGAACCCTCCCAGCTTGTCGAACCATCTTCGCCAGCACCTCCGTTTCCCCCCCCCCCCGCCCCGTCGCCAGATCCACCTGCCCCTTGATATCCAACTCGTAAGAATTGCCACCCGTCGGTAAAATATGGTTTTTCTAATTGTTCTAGTACTTCTCATCCTCTTTCTCGGGTTATCTCATATGATCATCTCTCTCCTGGTCTCCGTGCTTTCACTACTATTGTCTCTTCTGTTTTTGTTCCTAACACTATTCAGGAGGCATTATCCCGGTCTTGGCGGAAAGCTATGGCATATGAAATGTCTGCTCTTCATGATAATGGCACATGGGAGTTGGTTACTCTTCCTGCTAGTCAAATTACTGTTAGCTGTCGTTGGGTTTATACTGTCAAGTATCCTCCTGATGGTACTGTTGAGCGTCACAAAGCTCGCCTGGTTGCCAAAGGTTACACCCAGACTTATGGTGTTGATTATTCAGAAACGTTCTCTCCCGTTGCCAAGCTTGGTTCTGTGCGGATTCTTATTTCTCTTGCCGCCAATCTTGGTTGGCCGTTGTTCCAGCTCGACGTCAAAAATACCTTTCTCCATGGTGATCTCCAAGAGGAAGTCTACATGGAGTAACCACCTGGGTTTGTTGCTCAGGGGGAGCATCATAAGGTATGCCCTTTTCGCAAAGCACTCTATGGACTTAAGCAATCTCCTCGAGTGTGGTTTAGCAAGTTTAGTGATGCCGTTATGCGATTTGGCATGTGTTGAAGTCAGTCAGACCACTCTGTATTCTCCCTTATGTCGGCTCGAGAGAAAGTATTGCTCATTGTCTATGTAGATGACATTATTATTACTGGAGATGATCAGAAAGGGATTGATGAGTTGAAAC
>JAOTQK010000002.1:9145712-9163335 GCA_025642025.1 Rhododendron ferrugineum
CTCTCTCTCTCTCTCTCTGAGTCTACATATATAGACAACCTCCTGGTGTTTGTATCTATGTTTGTGTGGTGTAAGTATATGTTGGGCGAGAGAGATTCTGGCTTATGAGAAGAAACATGCTTTTCTGCAGTATGATGTTGGACTGCATAGAGCAGTTCTCGTGATCCTGGTCGTAGAAAAATATCTCTAGTGGTTCAAATTTGTTGAAAAAATCTTCTCGGGAAAAATGAAATCTAGACCACTAATTGCTGAGATGAATGGTTGAGATGTAACTGCAAAGGCCTCCGCAGTTGGACTATAAAATCTAACATAATACGTAGGATACGATACATATTACGATTTGGGACGTTTAGAGGTAGAATCGATATCTAGCTCTGTACGCATCATATGTTTATTTTTTGGTAAAGTTTTATATACCAAAAGCAAAGCTACAAAGCAATCACAGGGGCATCCCCTTAAACCTATACATCAACTCAGCCCAAGCTATCATTCAAAACAACACAAAAGGAGAAAACAAAACTATGGGCAGTTATTAAGAGCAAAAATCCTTGTATCCAACAACCAAGCCTCGTATCAAAAAAAAAAAAAAACCAAGCCTCACACAGACTTTGGTTTTGGGCAGAGAACTTGACAGAAGACCAAGCACTAACCTTAGCACGAATGGCATTCACATTCCTAGATTTTGCCTTGAAAGATTCTCAAATTACTATCCCTCAAAAGAAAGTAAATGGAAGCTGCCAATGCCAGCTTGTAAAGTGAATATGTTCAAGTAAATATTCTTGCTCTAGCCACACAAACCATGATGCAATACACAATATTTTTCCTTGGTAGAACATGTTGCATAGTTGAAGAGAGTGAAAATTTTCATTAGCAAAGTATTTATTCAGTATGTGCAATAATTTTTGTATTTAACATTATGAAGGCGAGAAAGCTATGTTTTAACTTGTATTTACACTTGTCAACATATCTTACGATATATGACAGTGAAACAGATAAAACGATATGTATTCCCTTTAACAACCTTGATGAGAACCAATAGGTTTTTGTCATTGAATATGGCGTGAGAGAAATTCCAGTTTAGGAGCTACCAATAGTATTTTCCCCCATTGAATATAGGGAGAGAGAAATTCCACTTTACGAGTTACCAACAGACTTTTATTCTTATTTGACATCATTGTTATAGGAGACGGATCCAATGGGAGGTTGACCCCATCCGAAATTTGGGAAAACTACGTGGCACGTACGAGTATTTTCAGTTTAGATGACAGAAATTGTGAGGGAATAAGAATGTGATGCCTTAACATCACGATTCCTACATTTTGAATAGACTGGAATAGAAATGTGATTCTTGATGCCATATTCATTCTATAATCACATTTTTCCAAACTAAGTAGGAATCTGATTCCTCCCTCCCATGGTAATCTAAGATTCCAGGCTCAATCCTTTAAAAAGATAACATGTTTAGGGCTCGTTCTTCTTAACTTTTTTTTTTCATTTTGTGTGTTTTGTTCATTTTTTCTAAGTTTTTTTAGATTTGCTTGATATTTTGTGGATTAATCATCCATCACGACAAGAGGAGTCTATGAAATAAAAAATTATGACCAAAAGCAAAAAAAAAAGTTCACTAAAGACAAAAAAGTATCAAACAAATGTTTTTTTTTTGTTGTCTAAAATGTCGTCTTATACGAACTTTTTCTAACATAGGTCCATATTTTTATGCTTTTCCGATTCCTCTCATGGAGAGGAATGATTAATCCTAAAAGTTACAGCGAAAAGCTAAACAAAAAGTTATGAAAAATAAAAAATACCAAAAAAGTTCACAATAATGCAACCTTTTACTCTAATTAAGTTCCTAAACGTTGTTTTCCTGTATATGATTCCTAAAGTAATCCAAACATTGGAATGAGATTACATACCATACTAGATTACAAGGAATTCAATTCCTAATTGAATCTCATTCCTACTGATCAAGATTACAGATATCCAAACATAATCTGATGTGTTTGGAAAATTACATATCGTGTTTTGAAAAATTAAGCATCGTGTTTTGAAAGTTAATCAACTTGTTCTTTTTGGTAGTCAAATTTTAAAGTACGTTTCTCTTCTGATTTTCGATTAGGTACTTTTAAATATCCATGCTGCAGAGATAACAGTATTTGTCCGCATATGTTATCTACTTGTTATGGAATTTTTTTTGTTAACATTTGCTTCCACCCCCTTTTCTTTCTATGTAGTAATTACTTGTGTTGTGCTCTGTTGCTTGTGGATGGTATGCTATGTCATTTTCTATCCCTATTTGCTTGTGCCATTTCTCTCTTCAGCAATTTCTAGGCTATGTAAATATGGCCCTTCATATATTGGATAGAGAAACTTCGTGTAAACCAGACTTTATTGAGTTGAGTCAACCATCTTACTTTTAGTGAAAGTTAGTCTCCAAGGTGTTATGCGTCACATGCTACGTAAATTATCCTTCTTCAATTTTCCGTAGTAGCATTCTTTGCAGTCTTTTAACATTTCTTTTTGAGTTATCCCGTAGATTTCTTGACCCTATTTTGTGTGACTGGTTGGCTCTTGACTTTACCTACTTGTTACCTTGGTGCAATTCCTAGTTCCTATGCTGTTTGATAGTGATTTCACACTTCCAGCCAATCATTGTTTAGAAGGTAGGCGCCTGACTCTTTTTCCTCGTGTGTACTGTAGGAGAAGTTGAGAGTTGCGGTTTTGGTTTCCAAAGCAGCGTTTCAGTTCATCCAAGGTGAAGCTATTCACACTTTTTGATGTTCTATTTTCTGTGATAAAATGATTTCTTGGTGTGACTCTCCTCAGTGTATGTGGACAGGTGTGCAATTTAGTGACTATGTTGTCCCTGATGAAGTTAAAGCTGCTGGATTCGGCATTTGTGCTGATGAACTGAGCTCCATTGTTGAAGGCCATGATCTTAAAAAGCTGAAATTTCATGGCGGTGTATCTGGTATTGCAGACAAGCTCTCCACATCAACTACCGCAGGTCTCACAGCCGGTACTGATTTGATGGTTCGTAGACAGGAGATTTTTGGAATCAATAAATTCACGGAAAGTGAAGCACGGAGTTTTTGGGTATTTGTTTGGGAAGCCTTTCAAGACATGACACTCATGATCCTTGGCGTATGTGCATTTGTCTCTCTGATAGTTGGCCTGGCAATGGAAGGATGGCCGAAGGGGGCCCATGATGGTCTTGGGATCGTCGCTAGTATTTTGTTGGTTGTATTTGTGACGGCAACAAGTGATTATAGGCAATCCTTACAGTTCAAAGATTTGGACAAAGAGAAGAAGAAGATTGACATTCAAGTTACGAGGAGCGGTTACCGGCACAAAATGTCAATATATGACCTATTGCCTGGTGATATTGTACATCTTTCTTTAGGGGACCAGGTTCCGGCAGATGGGCTCTTTGTTTCAGGGTTTTCAGTGGTAATTGACGAATCGAGTTTGACCGGAGAGAGTGAGCCCGTTATGTCGACAGCTGAAAGCCCATTTCTTTTATCAGGAACTAAGGTACAAGATGGATCATGCAAGATGATGGTGACAACCGTTGGGATGAGAACCCAATGGGGCAAGTTGATGGCAACCCTTAGTGAAGGGGGAGATGATGAGACCCCACTGCAGGTTAAACTGAATGGGGTGGCAACCATTATTGGTAAGATAGGCCTTTTCTTTGCAGTTGTCACTTTTGCAGTTCTGGTGCGAAAAATGTTTGGTCGAAAACTGCTTGAAGGGACTCACTGGAGTTGGACTGGAGATGATGCATTGGAATTGTTGGAATATTTTGCCATTGCTGTCACTATCGTTGTTGTTGCAGTTCCTGAGGGGCTACCTCTGGCTGTGACATTGAGCCTTGCCTTTGCTATGAAGAAGATGATGAATGATAAGGCTCTTGTCCGTCATTTGGCTGCTTGTGAGACGATGGGATCCGCCACTTGTATTTGTAGTGACAAGACTGGGACACTGACTACAAACAGAATGACTGTTGTTAAATCATGTATTTGTTTGAATGTCAAGGAAGTGAGTAAAGCCGGTAATGCTTCAAACTTATGCTCTGAAATCCCAGATTCTGCTGTAAAACTTCTGCTGCAGTCAATATTCAATAATACTGGTGGGGAAGTTGTGGTTAACAAAAGAGGCAAACGTGAAATATTAGGGACACCAACTGATGCTGCTTTATTGGAGTTCGGCTTGTCGCTTGGTGGAGATTTTCAGGCTGAGAGAAATGCATCTAAGATTATTAAAGTTGAGCCATTCAACTCTACCAAGAAACAAATGGGGGTGGTTTTGGAGCTTTCTGATGGTGGTCTGAGAGCCCATTGCAAAGGTGCTTCAGAAATAGTATTGGCTTCCTGTGACAAGGTGATAAATTCAAATGGTGAGGCTGTTCCCCTTGATGATGCTTCCGTTAACCATCTCAAGGTTACAATAGAAAGTTTTGCCAGTGAAGCTCTTCGGACACTGTGTCTTGCATATAAGGAACTAGATAATGGCTTTTCTGCCGAAGATCCTATCCCAGGTTCAGGATTTACTTGTATTGGAATTGTGGGTATCAAAGATCCCGTTCGACCTGGTGTGAAGGAATCAGTTGCACTTTGTCGTTCAGCGGGTATTACTGTTCGCATGGTTACTGGAGACAATATAAATACTGCAAAAGCTATTGCAAGGGAATGTGGGATACTTACTGATGACGGTATTGCCATAGAAGGTCCTGATTTTCGGGAGAAGAGTCTAGAGGAGTTGCATGAACTGATCCCCAAAATTCAGGTACTTTTTGGATTTTTACTTTTTAATTAGGAAGAAAAGGGGCTTTCTTGATGCATGGCTCGTAATTTTTACACTTTAATAGGTGATGGCTCGATCTTCACCTCTAGATAAGCATACATTGGTGAAGCATTTGAGAACCACATTTGATGAAGTTGTTGCTGTGACTGGCGATGGAACAAATGATGCTCCAGCACTTCATGAAGCCGATATTGGACTTGCTATGGGCATTGCTGGAACTGAGGTGAGTTTACTTGTGTGATCACCGTGTGTCTCACTTATTCTACTGCCATTGCAAATAAAGAAGTTTAAACACTCCAATATAGGATCGAAATATATTTAGTTGGCCCTATCAATATGAGCACAACTTAGGGCTGAGATTCAGCCCATAATTCTTTCCACGCATTCATCAAACCTCCACCAGAAACTTGTCTTTTGATGTGGCATCCAAAATTACGAATTGCACTGAAGTAGGATACATAAGCAAAAATTTCCTTGCGCTTTTGGCAAAGCTGTTGGCCCCACAGAGTAACTCAATTTAAGTTCAATTGATTTCTTTTGTTAATGTAGTTCTGGTCAGGTTAGAAGTGTAGGAGGAACCAGGAAGTGTTCATGGTCAACTACATTCTTGTTCCTTTTATTAACATTTCCCTTTTCCTTTTTTTGTTTTTTTAAATTATGATGCAACATCATTCTCTTGCCTGGATGGCCATGTTAAATAAGTAAAATGTGAAAATCGTAGTAGCTTTCAAGTTTAATAAAATGTGAAAGGACACTCCCATATGGGAAAATCATAGAAGCTTTCAAGTTTGGTTGGGAACTGCCAAGTTAGGAGATGAGCTAAGGGTTTAAAATGTCTTCCAGTCAACAGGAGAAAGGCATTCAACACTAAGGGTACGTTTGGTTCGATGGAGTGGAATTGACAAATGGAAGGGAATTGAGGTTGGAATGGAATTTGATGAAATGAGATTGGAATATCCATTCCCATTCCCAAGTTTGGTTGTGCTTAGGAATAGTCATTCTCATCCACAATGGAATGGTGTGACAATAGTAATTTTGGAGTGGTAATAGTAAATTTTGGTGCGGCAATAGTAATTTTGGAGTGGCAATATCTTTGTCGAAGTGCCATATTTTTAGACAGTCTTATTCCCATTTTCAGGTGGCCAAAGAGAGTGCTGATGTCATAATTTTGGATGATAATTTCTCGACGATTGTGACCGTGGCCAGATGGGGGCGCTCAGTGTACATAAACATTCAAAAGTTTGTACAGTTCCAGCTAACTGTTAATGTGGTTGCTCTAATTGTCAACTTCACTTCAGCTTGTATGACAGGTAAGAAAGCTTGCATTACGAATTACTTGAAATTATTGATCGTCTCTCTGATAAAAACCTTTCAATAAGAAAGAAAACTGAAAAAGAGCAGAAACCATGCCACTAGATGTGCTTATCCTTGTCCATCTAACTGTGCTATAGGGAGTGCTCCGCTCACCGCTGTTCAGCTTTTGTGGGTCAACATGATTATGGACACGTTAGGAGCACTTGCACTAGCCACTGAGCCTCCTAACGACGAGTTAATGAAGCGAACACCAGTTGGAAGGAGAGGGAATTTCATCACCAATGTTATGTGGAGGAATATCCTTGGGCAATCCTTGTATCAGTTCCTGGTAATTTGGTTTCTTCAATCAATTGGGAAATGCGTGTTTGGACTTGATGGAAGCGATTCTGATCTGGTCCTGAACACGCTTATTTTCAACTGTTTCGTTTTCTGTCAGGTAATTTCGTATAACAAGTTTTATGTCTGATAAGTTTTCTTGAAATAGTAGACAATCCCAGCTACATTTAGATGTAAAATATGCATGTTGTTTAGGGCATTTTTAAAGGTTTTTTGTTATGTTCTTTTCTAATGGAAGAAACAAAATTTTGTTTCGTTTTTCTAGGTAACCAAATGAAACGAAATAGTGGAGTTGTGAAATTCCAATGTTCTTTTTTTGATAACTCCGGTGTCAGGGCCGGCTTATGCGAAATTCCAATGTTTTCATGACACACACCGAAACAAGCTGGAACGTGTCAAAATTCTTCTGAAGTTAGAGACATATTGAGATGTTTTGACACGCATTAGCAATACCCAACAATGATATCTTCATACGTACCGTAGTCCTTTCAATTTGTCATCTCCATCAGGTTCCAGCTAGAATTTTGCAAATGTTTCCGAACTGTTTTCAAAATGTTTTCCGGGCAAACTGAAACATCACAACAAAACCAAGGTTTGGTCCTTGGTCGAATGAGACCGGAGATTCCAAAACTAGCAGGAAAAAAGAGATGTATGTAAGGTCTCAACTTAGTTTCCAGATAGAAGTTTCAATGAGAAGCCCAAGACCAACCATAACAGGTGCAAAAAAAATACTTAAAACTGTTTTGATATTGTTTTGCAGGTGTTTAATGAAATAAGCTCCAGAGAGATGGAGAAAATCGATGTCTTAGAAGGAATATTGGACAACTATGTTTTTGTACTCGTTATCAGTTGCACGGTCTTTTTCCAGATCATAATCATCGAGTACCTTGGAGCATTTGCAAATACAACACCACTCACTTTCGGACAGTGGTTCTTTAGCATATTTGTCGGGTTCTTAGGCATGCCGGTTGCAGCTGGCTTGAAGATGATTCCAGTGGATACGTGATTCGGTAACACTTTTCAAATTTCATGCACACAAAAGCTCTTTTGTTCCTTGATTCATTGCAGTAGTGTCTGTTCTGAGGTGATGGATGCTCTTGGATAGGAGGGATGTGCTTCTGGTACTCTCTTCCCGAGAACAATACCGAAAGATATAAATTGAAATCGGGAATCTACTACCGCATAATTTTTTGTTTTTAAGATTCCGAATTTCCTTCTAGTATTCTTTGCCAAACAGAGGGAGCATAAACAATGTTGGGCGGAGTCCCTAGCGCCCTCCTCAGATTCAAAATTTTCAAATAAACTCAGGAGGGTGAGGAGAAGATTTACTACTATCATGTGTTAAATTAAATTAGCTAGAACTTCCATTTATGGTCTGTTATGCAATGATTCGGTTATCTTGTGGTGCCAAGTTTTTCCATATAGAGTTTTTGTTAGGTTTGCCACTGGATCCTCACACCATCCTCACAACCATCCTCCCTGTGAGGATGGTGTGAGAATTTTCATGGGATCCGGACCGCTCATCTTGGCAATCAATGGTCCGGATTGAAAACAAAACTTTTTCGGGGAAGAGACAAGATGCAAACCCTCACACCATCCTCACAGAGAGAATCCTCATAGAGAATCCGGATCTGCCATTTCATTGTGTTAAGACGCAATTCCCATATTTAGTGTATTCGGTATGTGACATGGGATCCATTCAATTTCTCTAAACTTCGGGTAGAATTTTGTACGTTTTGCTGTGTCATTGTTGTTATTGTACGCTAATAGTCCCGAGATTAACCTTCGAAATTAGAGAGAAACTTATTCACGGCTCCGCGCAATCTCAACCGTTTGTTTTAGAAATCAATGATCCGGATTTAAAAAAAAAACTATTCGCTAGAATAGTTTAACTATTTGCTCGAATAGTTTGTTTAAAATCCGTCCGTCCACAACACTTTTGGACGCTCACGATTGAGTGCATAAAGAAGTTTTTCTCTTGAAATTATTGTTTGTGGCAAAGTTGTCAATCACGTACCAGCTAGCGTGCCGTTTTTTCTACCAAAATGGTACATACCAATACTTGTTTGGATCTTGGTACAATTTCGGATTTATCGCAATATACATTTTAAGATATTTTTAATGTAATTATGTATAATTGCAAATCTTAAAATAGAGAAATAAAATAAATTCTAGTAACATTGTGATACACCTTTTTTTTTTGAACGGCAACATTTTGATTCACCTTAATACTAGTTCTAATAACAAATTAACATGATTAATAGAAAATGGACTCCAAATTTCGTTAAAATACCTTAAAATTCATGCCTTTTTATTAGAAGAAAACAAAATACACTAGTATTTGTGTAGCGGCTGAGATCTCGGTACATGCCGGTGAAGACCGGCACGCCCGGTATCGACCGGTACGAAACATCAAGGTATATGTACCGTTTTATGGCTAGTACGATAGGAGATTGACATTGGTTTGCTGGTATGAAAAAAAATTCAATAAACCACGCAAAAGGAATTACTTCAACCAACTAACCCGCAGCCTAAATATAACGATTGCAAAACACATTGCGCGACGAAATATGGTAAGGCCGTTTGTGTTAAACTTTCAACACAAACTGCACGTTTTCATTCAACATCTTACTAGCGTAAATGAGATTGTCCATGCCCTTGTACATTTCGTCTGCCAACTTTCAAATTTAGCTCGGATCAAAAAACCTCTATTTGCCGTCCATTTGATCCTTCCAAACACCGCCCATTAGTGTGTTCGGTTTTGATGCTGGTACGGTATGTACCGGCTGGTACCGGATTAACAACTTTGATTGGAACAACTTTTTCGTGCGAGGGAATCTACCACTATATGCACATCAACGCCACCACGTATTCTACTACAGTTTGCCACCACCTATTCTACTACAGTTTCTGCCCAGGATAACCCATAACCCAGTTGCCATTCAGAACAATTGAAATATGAAAGATGTTCAGAAAATTAGCTTACAGACTAAGCCTGCGAACAAAGAGAAAAAACGAAATGTGAAATTTGGAGAGGGATGCCTTCATGAAGTAACAGATTCCTTCATGGGCAGAGAAGCAGGGCGATTGTACGATGGACGAGAAGCCCAACACTGCACGGACCAGTGATCAGGTCTAATCAGGAAAGATAACGACCAAAGTCACCGAACTAATAGATTGAGCTCTGGCACGTGATGACTCTTAAGAAATACACCTGACAAAACACCGAACAATCCGGAGGTAATCTTTACGATGAATATTCATGAGCAAGGGATCCATTAGAATGTCTTAGCACACTTGCGAATTCGTGGTCTCCCAGGTTCACGTCAATATAGCTTGTGATTCCTGCTGCCGTACATACAAAGGCTAACTTACAGAAAGAGGTACATCCTCTTACATGTACGTGCTCTACTTCGCTCCCTACTTCATATATCCTATTTACATAGGCATCAGCGTGGCATTCCGGCCAAACCAACCGAAGACATTAACAGTGTCTTTCCTTGTGTGCAGGTCGGTATCTCCACAGAAAGATCGTGCGTGGCAACTCAGTACTTGTGTAGTGCCTGACTGCCTGTATTTATACCCTGCACAGCTACCAGTGCTAAGCATAATTGAAAACATAATTGTTTCTAGGTTTCACAACGAGAAAGAGATAGAAAGAACCATCCCCATTGCTAAGGCGCAGTTTGGTAAAATCTGTCAAATCTTTGTTTTCCTCTTTGTTTTTCTAGTCAGGGAAAACATGCCGGTAAGCCAGTTATGGATAATGTTTCCCCTCCCTAATCCAAGTCAAAGCTGAATAATGCACAAGGTTTAAAAAAGCTTTACTCACTGTCATTTCTTCTCTCACACGTGTATTTACAAGATATCATTATTTTGCATCGCAAAGACCGGTGGCTTGGTCGCAGAACCCATCCCTATCAAGCAGCTTCGGCGGTGGAGCACTTAATAGAGGGGAGGAAGGGCTCCCATAAGCATTACGTCGACTGTTTCCACAACCAAGGCTCAGTCTGGTACTCACCCCAGTTACTGGATTTGTGCCACTTGCATATTTGCAAAGAGCCTACACAAAAATACGACTCATGAAACATGTAAATGAAGTGAACTATGGTACAATGCAAGAATATTACGAGAATGGAATATGATGTCAAACTCGGGAATTTTTTTTAAGACAGCGTGATGCAGAAAAATTAATCTCTGTGTACAAGGAAATAAAAGATAATGGCTGCAACGATCGCGGCCACCAATGGGCTATTATCCACATAGTTCAGTTAAACCATTCCATTTCACTAAGCTATCATTTTCTAACACATCTTGACGAGTGTTATCAAATTTTTTTTTTTTTTGGGTACGTCGGAAATTACGAGTGTTATCAATTACTTCGAACGTTTACAGCTTGATTAACTTCAGCACTATACAAACTACCAACTTAAAGAAACAAGGTAACAATCGACTATAAATGAAGGAAAATTATGTAAAGGACAAGGTTATAATGCTTGGAAGTTGTCAGTTGTCTATATTCCTGCAGAATCCTGCATGGGTGGATCAGGATATATCTTTGATCCACGCTCTTAGAAACTTGCAGCATATAAAAGAGATCAGGATGAAAGTTCAAATAGTTTTAAAGGCATGAAACTACGAAGTGGAATCTGTTAGAATATAATATTGGTATTAGTCCCACATTGGTTAATGTAGTCTTATGTTATGATTTCCCATTATATAAATAAAAGTTGATTGTGTTAGGGTTAAAAAATACAGTACCCTATACACTTTTCCTTATTTATCTCACAACATGGTATCAAAGCGGGTTCACCATCCACCTTAGATATACAAAACCCTAGCCGTCACTCTCTACTGCCATCATCATCTAACCACGAAATCCTAATCTACTACCAACATCATCTCTACTGTAGCGTTGTCAACAGTGTTCGCACATATGTGAATAGTGCTTGCTGGTTTCTCTCTCGCGCGATCTCTGTTTTCTCTAGGCGATCATCGTACCCTCAGGCGACTGTTTTTCTGGCCCTCAGCCTAGGGCCGGTCCTAGGCATAGGCCCACCATGGGACCGCCTAGGGCCTCCCGTTTTGGGCCCAATTATAGGGCCCCAAAATAGAGAAATAGATTAAATATTATATATGTCAAGTCAAGCATTTTTCAAAGAAGGGAGTGTAGCAGAGTGGTAAGATCTTTGTCCTATAACCCAGAGGTAGCGTGTTCAAATCACGGGGGCTTCATATTTTTGCGCTGATTTTGTTGAAGTTGTACGAAAAAACTGTTTAAATTGACAGTGGTGAAACTCGAACTCGCGAAGTAGGACTCCAAAATCATGCTCAAAGCGTGCTTGCCACGAAGCTACAAGACAATCTTTGTTTCTCATATTGGACAACAAATTTATATATAAAAAGATGAGAGGCCCCATTTTTATATCTCGCCTAGAGCCTCCAAAATCTCAGGGCCGGGCCTGCCTCAGCCCCAAAAACTCCAAGCCCAGTCGATTTCAGCCCTCGAACAACCCAGAAATCCCTCATCCAGTGCTTGAAAATCCTTAAAACCCCAACCCAGCTCTTATTCACTTTGAACAGCCCCAAATCAGGACCGGAAGTGCCTGAATAGTGTTCGAAAGTACCAGTTTGTGTTCACATTTCACAATCCATACATTAGGTTCGAATTTACCTTAAAACCCTAGTCGGCATTGTTTTTTGGATCTGTTGATGCTTAGCCTATTAAGTATCATCCTCTGGTTGATCTATTTCTCATTCTTCCGCTGCTCGGTATGCTGTTCTTTGATCAAAATCAAGTTCGCAACTGTGTTTAAGACTCAGAAGTTGTGCTCTTCATTCACTGAGTTCTTATCGGCCATAGTTCACATCTGTATGTCGCTTAATCCGTTGGTTGCCTCTCATTGCACGGTGACATGTTTGCAATGAAATCTGATTCTGATTCTGCTTCCGTTGTATCTGGTGGGTTTGGTTCTTCATTCAGCCATGGTCATGGTCATGGTTGCAGCCGTGATTCTGCGTATCGTGGTCGGGTTGAGCATGGTAACATATATTGTTTTGTCGTCTATTTCGTTGACGTTGGTAGTTGGTCGATGGTACTTAGTTGGTTCCTGTTGGTCATTGAGGTTGGTAGTTAAAGTCGTTTATTGTTGGTCGTTGAAGTCGTTCGTTAGTCGTTGAAGTCATTCGTTGATCTTTGAATTCGTTTGTTGTTCGTTGGTCGTTGAATTTGTTCGTTGATTCATTGGTCATTAAAATTATTTCGTTGAAATCGTTGAAGTCGTTTCGTTGGTTGAAGTCGTTCGTTGGTTGTTGCTAGTGAAAATTGTTCCATTATTTTTAACAAGTTGGTTGTTTTTCGTTATTACTGTTAGTAGTTGAGGTAATTGTTTCGTTGATTGATATGTAACAAGCTAGAGACTCTCCAGCTTGAGGGGGAGTGTTAGAATATAATATTAGTATTAGTCCCATATTGGTAAATGTAGTCTTATGTTATGATTTTCCATTATATAAATAAGAGTTGATTGTGTTAGGGTTAGAAAACACAACACCCTATACACTTTTCCTTATTTCTCTCACAACAGAATCTATGGATGAAAGTTAATCTACAAACTACAGGAACCTGGATAGCAATTCAAGTTGATAATTGCCTATGTGAGAGGACGTGAGCATTCAATGCCTCGCACAAAAGAAAATAGCTGACCTCGTGGTAGTGTCAAACAGTGCTAGTCGTAATTGACTTAAGAGATGGTTTTGGCTCTCTAGTTGGTGCCCAATTTCGGCTTCTGTCAGTGTCTCAGGAGCTTCATGTTTGTTCGATCTGTCATTGTTGCTTAAGGAAGCATGCAGCCTAACGTGTCGATTTATGTTAATCAGCAAATAATATCTCCTTTTTTATTTTCACTTGCACTTTTTCCCATCAATATTAAATAGGTTTCTAGATGCTTTGATGTGCAATCAAAGCTAATTACTATTCTACGATGGATGATTAAGTGAATTGGTAAAGTATTCAATATAAATTGTGGCCATAAGATACCTGTTTCTGGAGAAGGTCCAAAACAGCATCACTGAAGTCAGCACCGTCGATAACAGCACCACCAAGATCACTACGGGTGAGGACCGATCTAGCAAGGACGGCATTTGTAAGATTGGCTTCATTGAGAACCTGTTACGACAGTACAGAAAGTACATTGTATTGCTTAATAGTGGCGAAGTATACACTAGTACAAAGAAACAATCACGAATACACGATCATTACTATATGTAACTTTTTGGAATTACCAAACAAAAACTGAAGTAACAGTTTAAAACCTAAATCAAACCTATATGCAATGGTAATGAACATATCCCGAGGTTTGGGTCACCTTACCATGCGATCCATCAATGTATCACTCAAATCCGCACCTGCACAAAGACTGTTGCATGAGGCAAGGCAGATTGCATTCAAGCCTTATGAGAATAAACATGTGTAATGGAACCTGTTTCATAGTCACTTGATCAAAAGGGCAGGCATTAACATGAAGGCGATAGAGGCACCAGCAATTTAGCAGAAAACTAAAGACAAAGAACAGTCAATTTCTCGTTGAACATTAGGTTAGAATATCTCGCTGAGGTCACATACCTATGTCAAACACCGAAGGACACCATACATACACATGCCAGACACTCAAAACAGAAGTGCCATATCTTTTACCAATTTTTCTCCATTTAGACGCTTCAGGGACCCCAATTTTAGGTCACTCTCAGTCTCAGACACCCTATAGACACTTACAGGACACGTCGGAAGTACCAAACAACATAGTAGGCTCTAGTTAAAGCTTCGAAAAACCTTGTCTTTGTGTGATAAATTATGATCGAGTGATTACGTACTATGTAGATGGCCAAACATATTTTGTTGCAACACTTAACTGAATTATGCAGTGACCAACGTGAATAAAGCATAAATCATACCAGTCTTCTTGTAATTAGAGCCATATTTGTTATTTCGCAATGTATATTCTTAAACATGTCCCCTAATGGGTCGTGTCCTCCAATTTCCGAAATTCGCACGTCACAATGTTAGTTTTACGTTGCGTGCCTGTTTGGTACTGCTCCTAACTAAGGCGTTTGACGATATTGTTCTAGCAAATGAACAGTCTTTTGTGTACTTGAAAGGTTTCTCTGTAGTTTTTACATGTCACTTTATTCACTTTACCTGTAAAATTGGCCTTGTATGCAACAGCTTTCTCAAGGTATGCACCATTGAATGTTGAACCACTAAAATCAGATTCCCTCATATCAGCAGATGTGAAATTTGCTCTTCTGTATCAGCCATTATGTTTGATCAAAACACATTATTGCACTGAATAGTCGGAGTATGGAATTGAGAAACTATTATTAAGACACTTCCAGAACAATTTAACACAAGCCGCGTTCCGATGAACTTTAATTTCTGAACATAACATCTTCATCTAGTTCAGTAAGCCTAACTTCTTCTTATTTTTTTCCATCTAAATTGGCTAAAGAATAAAGATGCTCCAAAGAACAGGAATAGTTCACAGCCTCATCCAACTGGAATCCACATGAAGCTATTGCTCTACCCTCCTTTTTCACCTCTACTTGATTTGGTGGGTTTGAAATAATGTACGAGCATCTCCAGCCCTTACTGAAATTTGAGAAAATTTAAGCAAAAGCTTCATTTGGTATGGAGTACTCCAATCCAATGGATAAACCCCAATGTTAAGCACAAATCTGAGTAAAAGCTTCATTAATGACATAGTTGTAACTCGTGAAGAGCAAAACATGCCTTCCAAAAATTTGGTGAAAATTTTGAGTAGAACTCAATCTGGTATGAAGTTGAGTCAAGGACTCGAGTGAGTTTACAAGGGTTTTACTCATAATATGGTTCTGAGTCAAATTAATTGCCTTGTTTGGATGGCATTTTGAAAAAAAATTCCTAACTCAAAAACTACTCATTACCCCTACTTTCAATCATTAATCTCATTTCTCTCTCATCTCTCCAATCATTATTTTTATTTTTCTCTCAATCTCTCCCTACTCGTTACCTCTATCTCTAATCATTACTCTATTTTCACTCTCCACTCATTACCCAAAAATCAAACTAAATTTTTTTCAAAACATCATCCAAACAACGCATAAGAGTAAGGGCCTGAGATGCTCTAACAATTGAAACAAACTAATTTGGAGCCAAACAAAGATAAACTTCTATGGATGCAAAGGAATCGTTGACGAAAATGCAGGACACTGACCTGAAATTTTCATTGACATGAACTGCTTTCCTGGAATCAACATTTAAAAAAAAAAAAAATTCCTTATTGATAAGAAGGTTCCACAAAATATATATGGCGTTTGTTTTTCTGGGTGTGGGAAATGGACCTGAGATCTGCGGAACCGAATTGGGCGGCGGATCCTATCCCGAATTCGCCGCGTAATTCAGCTTCAAACTTATTGAGGTCCGCGAGGGCGGACATGTTGCCGGAGCTAAATGTCGTCAGCACCGCCACCGCAGCAGCAGCGGTGGCCAGTGCCGACGTTGAAATAATGGTCTTCCACTTGCTGCTGCCGGATTCTGCAAAATGGGTGGTCGGAAGTTGGAATATTACAAACTTGTCAATTACTACTAAGGAGTTGCGTTCATCCACTACTGGTATTGTTAAAGACATACAGAAATCCTCCCTCCATCGAAAATTAATAATAAGTTTTCAAAGTAAAAATAAAATTACTATAAATTACAGAAATATAGACAATTTTTTAAAGTGGGTTGTCGAAAGAGACGAGTAATTTGGGAGGGAGGGGAAGTAATCGTGAGAACTCACTCACTGGGAGAATGATGACAGTTGCTGCTGCTTTCTGGTTTTAGTTGACAGAATACTTGGAGTGGTTTTGAGGGAGAGTAGTACTTAAGAAGCCTATTAGAAAAAGAAGATGAAGAAAATGGTTTTGAGGTGGTGTTGATGGATTTCAGAGGTAGTATTACGGAGGTTGAAGTGACTGCCATTTTTTCACCAGAGAGATCAGATCAGATCAGATGGAGAAAGAAACAGAGGAGAGGGAAGAAGACGATACTGCAAGCAGAATGGGATACAACTTTACTTGCTATGCCATGGGTATGACGATTGGTATGGGATGTGTACACGTGGGCCGGGATATCTATTGTACACACCTATGGGACCCATACGTACCTTCTATATATACCACTTGGATTTTTTTTTTTTTCCTTATCTTTAATCCTTGCCATTGATTTATTCAATTTTTTGTTTCAAGAAAAGGGCTACCGGTTTAACTGGCACACCACCACACGGTGCCCTGTAGTCTTTTTCACCACATGGAGATTATATAAGACTTCAGATTGATTAAGTATTTAAGTGTGTGAATCTCATATAAATTTATGGTGAAAAAAATATTAGGACATCATGTGACGATATTTCAAAAAGATTGAAAGACACTAAGATCACTAATAAGTAATTACTCAGAAAGAGTAGTCCCTATGTTCTCTCATTCTCGTCTCTCCCCTTACCCACGGTATCATCTCTCCCTCTCCCTCATCTCTCTCTCTCTCTCTCAAAATCATCTTGACCATGTGATTACTAATAGAGCCTGAAAGCTGAGAGGAAAGAGAGAGAAAGTACAAAGCACTTCTCGTCTCTTAGGATTTTGCAGAACCCCCGCCGCACCTCCCCTCCCCTCCTCTCCTATTTCTCGATCTCTTGTGGATATAGATTGAGACACTCTCACAATGTGAGATGAGATCCCTTAAATCCCCTACATTTTTTGATGATTAACCACCACCATTCCATAGTGTATTGAATTCACAGTATGGGCTCCAATATCTTCAGCAACAGTTGAGGCGGCGATGGCAATGCCCATGTCAGGTTTTTCAATATCACTTCCATGAGGGAGGATAGTTTCCAATATCGGAATTTTTTTTTGGCTAATGTTTATTTTTATTTGTCTCTGTGTAGAACTAAATCTTGTTCTCTACTCCCGCAGTACCTTTTAAAGTGTTCATTACGGTTCTGCGTGTCTTTTTCAATTGTCTATATCTTTTAATGTATATGGTTAAAAGGCAAATACTAAAGGGTGCCCTGGGACACACCCTTAGGCACAAGTTTAGGTACATTAATTGCATTTTGTTATACCCATTCCAAGATCAATTAATAACCACATT
>JAOTQK010000002.1:9165434-9179503 GCA_025642025.1 Rhododendron ferrugineum
CTTTACAAAATGGACACTTATTAAGGGACAGCCCAAAATGGAATACTGGACTATAATAAAGGGACGGAGGGAGTACAACATAGACCTTGTTTGATAAATCCCAATTACTTCTATAAGACAATGATGTTAAAAACATAAAAATGTATTATACATCGAGAGATATAAGCAATTGAAAATAGCACGCAAAATCATGGTGGGCAATTAAAAAAAGGCAGATGGTGATTGGGTGTGTAAATGAGTGTGGTGGTAGAAGGATTGTTTTTCTTTTTGTGTTGCTTTTGTGAATATTTATTGGTTTTATTTAATGAAGTTTTTGCTCTCCCACCAAAAAGAACACAAGACCATGGAAAAGGAATTACTTCTTCCAACTTACCCAAGCCTAAACATAGAGAAATTTTTCAGTGTCGGGTGGGCACGGTGCCAGGTGGTGCCGAGCACGATCTCGGCCGTCCAAACTTGTTTTGAACGGTCCAGATTTGTTTGGGTAATTTTTAAGTGTGAAATTACCAAAACGTCCCCCAAAGCCCAAACAGATCTGGGCCGTCCAAAATACGTTCGGACGGCCGAGATCTGCTCGGCACCACGTGGCACCGTGCCCGCTCGGCACTGAAGTGTTTCTCCTAAATATATTCCCTCCATCCGTGTTTGTTAGTCCGTTTTGGAGATTCCAACTTTTTTTTGGAAACATCATGATTGCTTTGGATAATTTTGTCTTTCCAATTTTACCCTTCAACCAATCAAAGTCATTTTTCTTTTGAATTTGCCGCTATTCTCCTAGAAACAAGCATTCCAATTTTGAAAAGATAAACATGAGTCTGACTGACTACTAAAACAGGCCACCAAAAATTCAGATCTCAGGTAGTGGGAAGCTCAAATCAATTTGAAATTTCATTCTCCACCCACAATTCATTTAAAACAATTTCAAAGGGTAAAAGAGTAAAAGTTGCACAATTTATTCTTTGACTTTCAAACTTGACAAACATTGAAGGACGGAGAAAAATATGTTTGTAGACCAACAAACACGGATATAGAAAGTAATAAGTAATGATTTGAAAAAATTTCAGTGCTGAATGGGTACCACGTGGTGCCCGCTCAGCGCATCCGAGCCGTCCATTGCATTTTTGGACAACTCGAATTTGGAGATATAATGTTGGGGTGAGAGGAGAGAAAGGATTTCAATCCGAGCCGTCCAAAAGTGCAATTGGACGGCCCGGATATGTCGAAGGGGTATGTACCCACCCGGCCCCAGAAAATTTCTCATAATGATTGCAAAGCACATAATTGTGCAAGGAAATATGGTATGGTAAGGCGGATTGTCCATTCCCTTGCACACTTCCTCCGTTGACTTCTTAACTTACAAATTTTAGCAACAAAAGTATCTATTCTTCCTCCATGTGATCCTTCCAAAAACCGTCCATGTTACTTCTCTGAACAGGTTCAAGCAAAACCATTGCACTCTGCAACAGCTTCCTTTCATCCTCATTGTTGCTCACCTCAGCTTCTCTCTCTAATCGCGGGTAAATGCCGTGCACAAAAGCCGACATCAATTTCAGATCTTCCCACTCTCCGCGTTCCTGCTTAACCAATTTTGCATAGACGAAGTGAGCAAGTCCTAACACCATTTCAAAGTCCTTCCTTTCCAGCCCAGCCGCTATACCACTCAAGAAAACCACCCCAACTGTGTCCAATACGTTTGCATTTCCGCTTAAAAGTAGAATTACCATTTCTATAAGTTTCTTGAATGCAGGAAACTCCAACGGTACAGAAACTTTCTCACTTTCCTCGTCCGAACCAACTTCACTTATTTCACGGAATTCAGTTTTTGCCAACATTGTGAGCCATAATGGAAAACAGGAAGATTCAGATTCTCTGTCTTCTACAGTTTGCTTCTGTATGTGTGCTGACCCCAATGCCAAAATCAAGTCGGGTAGCCAAAGCTTCATTGCAGCAACAACACGTGTTGCATAACCAGAACCCAAAAACGATTCAATTGAAACTATTAAATTGAGAAGACCATTAGCGAGGTTATGAGCTTCTGGGGGAGGGAGTGAATCTCCATTGGAGCTTACAAGGACTAAATTAAGCAATTTGGCGAAATAGGTGAAGGAGCTTTTCAAACAGAGGAATTCATCTTTAAAATCTTCCTCCTTAAACTGCAGCTTGTCACTGGATTGTTGCTTTAAATTAGACATAATGAACTCCACATAATCCAGTGAGAATTTCAAGCACTTGACTTGACTGAAGGAAATAAAACCCATTGCAGTTGCATCGACAATGTACTTGAGAACTGCAGTCAGGATCTTTACTGTACTGGACATCCTTTTCTGTTCGCTTAAAATGGATTCTGCATGAAGTTGATAAATAAACTCAATTAATAGATAACCAATACTATTCGGAGTCAGGACACAGTTAGAAGTAATAATTACATACTAACATTGGTCCAGAAAGCTGCCAAATTAAATTGGTAATTAACCTGCAGGAGGCCCAACATGACACTCTGAAAGGTTGTTTGTGTTGAATATAAACTGCAGGATTAGCATGGACAAACGAGAGAATCGATATAAACTATCAAAACAACCTGACCCATATATTCAGAAATGAAATTGTTTTTATCATAATCATTCCAGTTATCTTCAATAGACAATCAAAAGATTTTTTTTTAGTTCTACCACTTCTCGTCAGTTCCCCAAGTTCTGGTGATAATTGGAAAGTTGGAACTTCAGAGGGGAAAAATTGGCTGACAAAGTCCTTCAAATGAGGAGCACTTACTGCAGGGTCAAACTCACAAGATGCACTATGCCATTTCATTGATCATTGTTTTAATTTGAATACTCTCAAAATATCAGCAAAGGAGGGCTCACTAAAACAGATGCATTCAGGCGAAAAATACCCTTCCGCTGTCACTGACCTCCATCACTAGGGCTTGAGGTTCTGGTTTCTGAATCTTTCTCTTGCTGGCAATGATGGCCTGTCTTCTTCCTCCTACCCTGCTTAGCTTCTGACGGCAATTCGCTAGAGTTTCCTGTGTCACCAGCTTCAAATAACTTATTTGTACAGTTGAATAGATGATCCATGGTCTGTTCCAGCAAAGTTGGCTGAAAAACAACAGATTCAGATTTTAAACGGTGGCAAAAGAATAACCAATCAAAAAGTCATTAACACAAAAGGTGATGGAAAAGGTAGAATCCAGTTAAGGCAGATTCCCTAATATAAAATCAACCAAGAAAGCTTCAAAATTCCCATTTCCCACCGTTTCATATGATTCACTAAACATGATTACGTATATGAGAAGTAGAGAAGTTGGTATTTTGTTCCTTCAGATCCCCGTGATCTATCTTTAAACAAGAATGCCATTGATAGTTGAATTTCCATCTACCCTTTTCTGAAACTTTTTGGTACTTGCAAACGACCTTCCATGGTTACTGAACCAAGAGGGACCAATTGATTTAAAGACGAAGAAGACGCATTGTAGAGCAATCACTCTAGAAAACCAAGCAACCAATGAAATCAGTAACCAGAAAACAACTTATCCAGATTTCCAGGGAGATGTAAATAAAAATAGAAAACAAATCTGAAATTTGCAAAAGGGCTGATCAGGAGAAATAAGTGAGAAGCAGCCAAGCTTATTGCTGGACATATGGGAATAAGAAATGGGAGTACTTCTGTAAGCATGGAACAAGAAACAGTAAAAGAGGATTCATACTTCATAGGCATGTTCAGGTCAGGAGGTATCAAATCTTGACGAGTTGTTACAATCGATTAGACAATCCAGATTTAATGTGTGGCAAATAAGATATGAGTTCACGTACAAAAGCAACAAAACAATCCCAGGCGATAAACCTTATATGTGTTTAAAACGTAATCAACAAAATAGTTCTAAGCTAATATCACTTGCCTCCAAAGATGATCTTGCAGAATCAGTAGAATCTTTTTTCTTGGTTCTGTGATTGTTTACGCTATTTATGCTGACATTTTGAAGAGACGTGTGGAGAGTAAGAGATGTATATGCCAAGATTGGAGACGTGTCCATATAATCGCAATGCCTGGACTGTACAATGCTGACTTCAGAAATGACCTTTAAAGCAAAGAATGAGATTTCCAAAATGGGAGACTTCAACATAGCAATTCGACTGTTTTCATCTACAAGCAAGTCCTTTATTTGCCAGGCTATTCCTAAAGCAACTGAATACTCCTCTTCAAATGAAGATGTAGACGTGGTGGAAGACTTTTTCCCACTGACATGTTTCCCCTTCGTAGACTTAATTTTCTTTCGCTTGGCAAAGGGATCAGTGTGACTTGGTATTTCTGTGCCAAATTTGGTATGGCATCTATGGGCAGTGTTTTGCAAAATCCTTGCCAGAGTTTCAAACATCTCATCAAACCAATTACAAGACAGCATCATCTTGTGGATGGACCTCACTTCAACTTGCCTTTCCATGTTTCTGGATAAACCACAACAACTTGTGACCAAAGCCATGCAATCGTCAAAAAGCACACCAATATCATCTGGAGAGACGCAGGAAATAATCTCACAAACAGAGGACTGAGCACGCTGAGTAGCTGCAGCACCAAACAAGCATCTCAGCTTTTCAATGGACAACAACTCCTTAATGGTAGCCTGATATGATACCTCACTCACTAAGCTTTTGCAAAGGTAGGCAATGGCGACTAGTAAACCATCAATCTGATCGCCATCAAGTATGTTACGAGACAAAACCAAACTGATGCAAACTTTGACTAGCTCCATGAGAGAATGCAAAGATGCCCCTTCTGATAGAGAAAACTCACAAAACCTTGCCCCAGCTATGGGAGACCGTTTGATTAATGTGACACACCGATTACATGCTTCCTCCACAGTTACTTTTGAGGGGAAGTATGATGGCATCAGAAGTTTAGTGATTTTTTGACCAATCGGCGGTTGATCACTTGCAAGTGTTGACAGTAATAAATCCAGGCGCACAACCTGTGAAATATCAACAGAAAAAAAGGTTAATCAACTATTGAAGACAAGAGGCATCACAAATAGTTCTTGTTGATAAGGACTCCAAATTTTAAATTGCAAGGTAATATATACCTTATGAAATTGGAAACTCCTAATGTCCCTTAAAAGAAGAAGGAGATCTATGAGAGCAGATCGATTGGCAAAGGAAGAATCGAGAATCAGATGCCCCAATCTTGGTAGAAGAACTTTAAGAATCTCATGAGATTGAGGATTGCCAAGCAAATATACAATGCCATTCAACGTGGCAAGCCTGACCTCATTGCATGGATCATGAGTCATGTCATCAAATATTTTGGTGATTATCTTTGTGATGGTAGAAGTAGGAATGATTTCCCAAAACAGATGAAGAATGCGACAGGAACCTTCTACTGCCACAACCCTCACATCTGGACAGTCATCCATCAGTAATCTCTCCAACAAAAAGAATTGTTTATCCAGCAGTGTATCTTTGACCTCCTTTGTAGAATCAGGATCTTCAAGAGGGAACAGGTCTAGAAGTAGATGCAATGCATTTTTACGAACATTTGAGTTGGCAACCTGCCCAAATTTTGCAGTAACATCGAAAATTAAGCGGGCTCAAATTGTCCAAAGAAATACCAAGTCATTAACAAGTTGAAGAACTAAAAACATAGTTGAGAACTCTATAGGCTGATGAAATGGTTCTGTCGATGATTTGGTGGCAAGTAATAGTGCATTAAGCCTTATAGAGCCGCCTAAGTCATTACTCCTTCCAAATCTATTGAAGTATACATTTTCATAAACGGAGATAGTGACACGAGGGAGTGTTCTAAAAGTCAGTATAGGCGGGCGGGGCCTAGGCACTAGGTGGCCACCCAACGCGTTGATTAGGCGTTATGTACATTAGTTAGGAATTAGTCGAAGATTAATCCCTCATTGTTCTTGGGTTGTTCTTCACTACCCTTGTTACCTTGATTGATGCTTTTTCTTTGTTTCTAATGAAGTCTTATTTTTCTCATTTACCATAATGACAGGTCACAACTTTTCCATACATGTACATGATAAATCAAGAGAATGAAACAAGTTCCAAAAAGCAACACAAATCAGTTGTGGCCACCATATAGAGCTATTCAATTCAAGCCAACTATCCAAAACGGCAGCAAAAATACATGAAGAAATCGCGAAAAACCTGAAGTGACCGGAATATCACAGGCTCAGCAAGGTGAAACAAAAGCTTCTCAACACCATCAACCGTTCTTTGGGCAATAAACCCTCCCAAAACCCTTCTTATCGAGGCAGCCAACGAATCCGAACTAGCATGTATTGCCCCCTCAATCAACCCCTGCAGAAACCCATTCTCAATCTCATCCCCCAAGTTCCCCTCAACAAGCTTCCAACCCCGGAACAAAATCTCACCGTACGCCTCCAGCATCGACTTCCTCCCAAACGGAATCTGTGATTTAATCATAGCCAGTGCCTCCTTCAACAACTGCCAACTTAACCCGAACATATACGCTATGAACTTCCTCCCATCCTCCGTCTTTAAGTACAAGGGCGCGATCGCACACCTTATCAGCAACAGCTTCAAGTCCTCAATGCTCTCATCATCAAAATCAAACAACGTGAAGGCTTCGCGAATTGCATAAACTCTATGCACGTCCACTTTCTTCTTCAATGTCAAAGACCTCGACAGCAAAACCGGCAACGACTGCGAAATTAGGGTTTCTCGGCCAGGAAACTCCAATTTCCACCACAAATCACACAGACTCGAGACCTCCGAGAGTAAAACCGGATCCGACTCGAACAGGACCAGATTGTCGTGCAACTCGCGAACAGCAGGTAACAAATCGGAGGGCGAAAACACCTTTTTCGGATGCGAAACGCACAGAAGCGCCACGTAAGTATAAATCTGAAGCTTCTGAATCACATTTTCCCTTTCATTAACCACTTTAGACTCTTCATCTTTTGTGCCTGATGTGGTAAATATTTGTTAGAATTTATATAAACGCAAATAATAGGAGACAACACTAACAATGATAAGAAAATAATCAAACAAAGGCTTATGAACAGTAAATTTTCCTCAAACTTTCTTTCTCGTTTCCTCTCCTTTCTTTTCCACAGGTACCAAACAGGAAAACAAATGCATAATTGCTTAAAATGTGAATCAAAATACACAACACCTGAATCGTCGAGGTTGTTCTTGGACGCGTGGCGGGAAGAGCGTCGGGGGCGCTTGGCGGGCGGGGATTTGGGAGACTTGGCCGGGTCCGCGGCGGGGGCGGTGGGTTGGGAGAGTTGTTTGAAGCGGGTGATGGACTGGGAGATGAGTTGGTGGAGAGAGAGAGGGAGGGAAGAGGAGAGAGAGGAGGAGGAGGGTTTGAGGCTGTGGATTAGGGTTTTGAGAGAGGGCTTCGCCGATCTGAACCCCAGTTTCGCCGCCGACGAGAGGAATTCTTCGGCGGAGGTCTGGAGCGACGAGCGGAGTCTCTTCTCCATTTTTTTTTTTGCGCAACTGGATTTTGCTCAGTCTCACATCTGAATTTTGAAACGTTGTGTTGTGGCGCTCAGTGGAATTTTTCGAACAAGTGGGCTGGGCTGGGCCTGGGATGGAGTAAAGCGAGTTTGGGTTTGGTGTAGCGAGCTTAAACTTGGCAGGCCGATATCAAGCCTGTTTTTAAGGCCCCGTTCTGCTAAGGTTTTTATTTTTTAAGTACTTATTTCTCGTTTTATGAGACAGATCATTCTCTCATAATACATCACGTTTAATTAAAAAAATAAGTAAACAAATATTTATTTTCCTTAACGGAACAGGGCCTAAGTTTGGGTAGCCCAAGCCTATCAATAAAATAGAACTACTCCACTCTTTTGGAAGAAGGAATTTTTAAGAGACCGATCAAGCTATTTGACCCTAATTACGTCGAAGTCTATGGCACATTCTCGAAATGCTCTTCGTATACGAAACACGAAAACCCTAACATATTTTTCTTCTTGTGCGTCCTTCTCCCTCAAACGCGCGACCAAATGAAAATCTAACCTCCTTCTCCCACTTTCCTTGGCTTTCAAAACCTCAGAAGGTTTGGGTCTAGAACATGGCCTCATTGTCTCTTTCCCCTCTCTATCGAAACCCTAATTCCATCAATTCCAATTCTAGAGGTTTGAAACTCAAAAACGATGATCAGAAGTATGTGATTGAATTTATGGTTACATTTTGCTTGCTTTTTTGCGATATCGAAGCTGATTTGTTTGCAATCACGAATGTCGACGGATAAACTTGAGGAGGCTCGAAGGGGATTTCCAAAGCTATTGAAGTCGATTATTTGATATCAATTTGACAAGTTCTTCGTACACAATGAAGAAACGTAAGAGAAATCTAGACAATACATATAAGCATAATGTTTGATACGTGAGGCACTCAACACCTATAAGTTGGATTCATCATCACAATCATCATATTCTTAGGGTTCATTGCTCATGTCTTGCAATCTCTTAGAACGTACATGAGGACATTCTCAACTAAGCATAAAATTTGCATCTCAACGGATAGAGTGCAAAGAACATTCTCAGGCACCATCTACCCCCATGATTAATGTTATGTCATTTTCTCATGGTGCTTAGAGCATTTGAATGAGATTTGCATTTCATATTGAGAATTTTCTCATGCTTAGTGTATTTTCATGGCGCGATGCCCATTACGAAAGTAGCTTGAGCGATTGCCATTGCTGATATAAATGATCAGATGGGTTTGTAGGCACCAGAGATTCGACAACCAAGGCGGCATGGGTGGTATTTTCTTTTTCTTTTTTTTCCATTCCGCTTGTTGGTGGAAGGGTTAGCCATGGGAGTAGAGGATAGGTTTGGCCGTTTGGGGTTGGCTATGGGTAAAGGTGGGTAGTGCAGGGTTGATTGTGGTAATCTACGGTTTAATTAAGGTGGAGTTAGGGAAGAGTTAGGCTCGTACCATGTGTAGGGTACAAGTCTATTATGCACTAGATTTTTGACATTAACAAAAACAGTTTTGACATTATCATTTTCCGAAAAGTAAGACATAATTCATGCCAACTTTGGTTTTAAAATTTGCAAAGCAAATTTGTACACCTATTTATCAGGGTCGGTGACAAACATCCCATTTCCATTCTTTAAAATTGGAGTGTCATTTTATTTTCGTAAAGATACGCCAAGAATTTAGCCATGCTCATCAAAGTATAGAAATGTGAGGGTTTTTTTTTTTTATTTTTATCCGAAGCACATATCATTAAAATGTCAAATGGCACTTACATCGATTTCATCCGAATACAAAAGGAAAACTACCTCCAACCCATCACAGAGAAATACACAATAAAAAGCAGAGATAAAGAGACAAAACTAATGTCTAGATTCTAAGCCAAGCCAAAGACTCGCTTATTAGGTTTGATGATGTCTATGAACTTTTATTGCTTAAGACCATGGAGCATGTGACCAAAAGAGAGTTTTTTCATTATACATCTATATGTACTTTATAACATTGCAAAGTGACTTTTTAGATATAAAGCTCCAAGCGACAATTTTTGAAGAAAAATAAATGGATCATTATCCATAAATAGCATCCCAACATTAAATAAGGTAAGAGAAACAAGATTGGTTCCATACAAGTTGCTTCAAAGGAAAGTATGAAACCTAATGATGTTGAACTTTCAAATTATGGTTTGATTGAATACAAATTAATCTTAGTTTGTGGAATTTACGATGAGAATCGAAAATCAGCACGACACGAAATTTGAAGTTGTGAAATGTGTTCAAGGTTGACTGATTTACTAGTCGAGTCGATCTCAAACGAACTTGTAGCAAACTGAGCTCGAGCATCATGTTAATTTAAGAGTCTTGATAACAACATATTTATACACTGGCGACAAGCCCTGCTCCAGTTCTCTCATAACCAGGGAAGCAAAAAAGAAATACATGACTTTAACCTATTTACCATGGTGCTTCCTTTTTTCCACAAATGATTTTTGGTGCTATCTCAGAAGACAAAAACATGTGAATTCACAACATGTGTTTGACTGGAGAATTGGCATCTATTGTGACCAATCAGAAGCTGATGGACCAGTTCCTGCTTTACCGAAGGGGTTTGGCACTTTGGCCAAGTGGGTACGAGAAAACTAATAAGTGTTTGTCCTTAATGAGATCGCTTGTTCGAATCCTACAGTGGCCGAACATTCCAAACCTTGGGGCCACAGGAGGGTTTGCCCGGTCGTTAGCTTCAGGGCTCCGAAAGTAGTCTAGGTACGCGCAAGCTGACCCGAACATCCAGTTATAAAAAGGAAAAAAATCAGAAGCTGATGGACCAGAGAACAGGGGCAGTATTACTCATTGCAGAAAAAACACTAGCACACAAGAACAAGGGACTGTCCTTGAAGAAACTGTAGCTATTGGAAATTAGGGTACCATGCCAGACTGGAGGTCTTGAACCCCCAGGTGGAATCCTCTGACACCAATTTTTTTGCCATGAATTTACTAACTCCTCTTCTCAAAGAGGATGAAAGGGTTAGGTCCTACTTCATCAATGGCTATAGGCATTGACGTTTTGAGCTCTATTTGAGATATTTTTGTTAGGTTGTGTTCGGAATTTGTCAAATAATTTATGTTTTTAGTCTGGTCTACACGTTCAGTAAAAAAACATTTGGAATCTGGTTAGGGGGGGTTTGTAGTTCTTGTGTGTGAATGGAATGCTGTTTGGAATCAGTTGGCCTTTTGCCCTTGGAGCGGCTTGAAAACCTTCTGCTGCTGTTTGGGAGATTTCTCAGGGATGTGTTTTTGAGAGCTATTAGTTTGATTTTTGGGGGGTTTTGGGGGTTAGGATTAGCATATTTTGGCTTACTTTGTTGGCTCGCATGCTCTGATGCCATTGTGTTTTGGATAGTTTTTAATCTTTGTAATCATCTTCAAAGATTGATAAATCTCATTTTTGCTGTAAAGAAAAATCACTTTGCCTCTCGTTCCATCCCAATTTGTTGGTCCATTTTCAGGCTTCCAAATTAAGAAAACATAGTCATTGCACTTTTCATATTTTTGTTTTCTCTTTTACCCTTCAAGTCTTTCAAGAACATCATCATTAACTTTTATTGTTTCTAGTAATAATTTCAAAAAAGAAGGACGATAGAGTAAATTCATCAATTTTTGCCAATTACTTTTGAATTTGGACAAACAAATGAAGACAGAGGGCGTACCATCTACATGCACATTAACTAAATGGTAATCTTGCAAACACGAATTTGGGAGGTTTCATGAACCCCAAACAAAGCACAATCAAACAGTGAAAGAGAAGTGGTTGCCCACCAACCAAAAAGCATCCACCAACATTCAAACATATCCAATCACACTCACCTTTACATTACTTTCTTTTTGATGGCCCAAAATGCAGCACAAGATGTATCAAATCAAACAAAAACAACTCCCTTCATTCCTCAAATCCTAATGGCTTTTGCCCTTTAGAGAGACACTATAGGAAGCATCCCAGGCCTCCTTATCAATAGGTAGGGCTTCAACATCCCTCTACATTGCATTTTTCCCCCAATCAGAATAAGAGGAAAAATAAATATAAAAACAAATTTGAAAAGTTGTTGAGCATTCAAGAAAGCAAAGCTCTACCAGAAAAAAAATGACTACTACTGACAAACAGTCTTCAAAATGGCCTTCTGCACATCTCTTTGGCCCTCAACTTGTTCTTCCTCATGGCTAAAGTTATCATTTTTTTTTTCTTTCTATCTGTTTTTCTCTTTATTTCTCCTTTTTCACCATTTGCTTGGTTGTCACTGGCTGGAAAACTTTCTTGGGTATTGGAAAATGGAAACCCCCAACCCAAAAAAAAAAAATTTGAAAGAAAACCTTTTAATCCAACCTATGAAAATTGTAGTAATCGATAGAAAAATCAAAACCAATCAAATCTTTGCTAAAATGGTAAAAAAAAATCTTGTTATTATGGTCGATGGTTTTTCAGGTTAGGACAATCTTGGTCGCAGCCATCGTAAGTGAGTCTTCTCTTAGTGCCAACAGCAGAGGTGATCAAGGGATTCTCCCGAACATCGACCAGGCTTGAGTTAGGGGACAATACCGCTGATTTTGGTGTACTTGATTTTTCCATCTTTATTTCCAGCATTAGATTGTAACAGGAGTGTACATCATCCTGCCATTATATCAAACAAGAGATAAATTAGACACTATCAATTCGTTTCGATTCCTAACTTTCGGAATCAATTTTGCGAAATACCATTTTCGAAACTATTTTTGAACTCACGACTGCTTAACAATATCGTATCTCTTTCTTTCGATAGCTACAAACGAATTTCGAAAACCGTCAACCAACAATGTTATTTATTGAGAAGAGTTGCACAAAATAGATTCCGAAAACGAGCTAAGAAAACAATCTAAAAGCAATGGAAAACTCACTTTTGGGAGGGACCCCAAGGATGGGATGACACTCATCTTAATCTCCATTGCATTTCTTGTTAACTGATCATCCGAAGCTGCCAAGATCGCTGCGAAAGCAATAACCGACGGTCGGAAATCCATCAAATTAATCTCTGCATCATAGTTCACAAATCCATTAATAAACCAAACATAATGCACGTACATAAGTACATGCAGAATCAGAAACATGACCAACTGTAGGAGAATACCTTTTGGGACAGCCAAAATGAGTTCTGTAGCAGTGGAGGCCAATTCTTGCGGCTTGCAATATTTAAACTCAATACAAAATTTGGCAGTGAAGTAATTCAGGTAAGCGAAAGGAGTGATCGAACCCAACTTCCATTCCAGTGTAGTCAAGACCATTAATTCCATTTTGTGAATCCCATTACTCGGGAATTCGATACCGGATACATGGTACTTGGACAACTTGGGCGCATTGAGCTCCTCCATTTTTGCGGCAAGCGATAGGCACGCCACAGATAACAATTGAATTGCCCATAATATCCCGTTCTACAAAAATCAACAGGATTCCCGAATAAGATAAAACAGAACAAGATTAGTCGAGGTGCGAGTAAATTGGCTGGATACTGAGTTATGAAAAAAGAAAAAAGAGGAGAAAATCCCATTTTTAGAGAGGGAGAGAGATGCTCACGCCGATTGAACGCTTTGAAAGGAACCGATCAAAGTATGTCAATGACAGAAGAGCTGTTTTGAATTGGAACCCAAAGATAGCCCTTGTCTGTATCAAAAAGAAAAACAGAGCTTTTCAAGAACCGAGTTGATGGTAACATTACATTGATAGACTAAAAGAGTGTTTGGACAAAAAATTACCACATATTGTTCGAACACACCTTGATATACACATATACACACAAAGATTCAGAGAGAGAGAGACAGAGAGAGATTTACATACGCTAAGAACCCAGTTGATGGCGCCCAACCGGGCACATTTCAACCAGCTATCACTGTGGAGAGAGTGCTGCCCATCTTTTTCATTTTCAAAAACAGAGCCATTGAAATCCAAGGCGGTCTCTTCTTCGATCAACAGTTGTATGTACTCATCGTCAGATTCAGAGACGGTAGTAAATGGGTCGTCCTCTTCTTCTTCTTCTCCTAGTTCGGATTTTTTCAAGAAATCTTCGTGGCACACGAGGTCTGTGAGGGAAAATTCCATGATTCTCTGTCTACTAGTACTATACTGCTACATGTACAAGAGAGAAGAAGCCTAGAAAATGGGTATTTCAAGATTCTAACTGCTCAATCTAAGGGGATTGGATTGAGCAAATCTAGAGAGAGAGAGAGAGAGAGAGAGAGAGAGAGAGGTAGGTAGGTAGGTTTGAGATGATGAGCAGTAGCGGTTTCAGTGCCGCCAAATTTCGCGGATGCAATATAGGGGCGGTTATAATACCCTGCATTAAACACACGTGGTGACACGCCCCTAATTTCTCAAAATGTTGGGGGATAATGGTATTTCTAGATGAAAATAACAGAATTAGTTTTGGACTACAATTAGTTTTGGGGGCGACTATTCGCAGCCCTTTATTTTCTCCGATAGCCCATTTCTTCACGTAGCCCATTTTCAATATTTCAAGAAAAAACATTTTCTCCACATAACCCATTAAATGTACCTGATTTTCCCATTATACCCTTTCCCTCTAAATAATTA
>JAOTQK010000002.1:9192457-9207303 GCA_025642025.1 Rhododendron ferrugineum
GTACACTTTGGACGGCTAACATTGGCCCCCATAAACTTTATATCCTATTAAAAAGTTTTTCTCTCTTCTTCAAATAGGCCCAAAATTGAGTCGAACTGGACTGACAAACACACTAGAGACTAGAGAGGATCGATCCATTCCCATTTACTAATGGAAAATGACTAGGGACGGATGCTCATTTTAGCATCAAAAAGTTGTTATTTTAAAAATTAGTTGGTTGTAAAATATGACTCACTCCTCTCCAATTGTGAGTTCTAAAATAGTAGAACCAAAGAATCTTAAATATTAACTAACTTTTCCTCTACGTTATTTACCAACTTAACTCAACTATTACTTCTGCTCAAAAATAATTGTCGTGTCTGTCAAACGAGGAATTTTTTTTAACTGAAATGTTTGGGTATTACATTTGTTAACTAAAAACGTAAAGCAACAGTAGGATGATCCTAATTAACTGGGATGTTTGGGTATTACATTTGTTAACTAAGGGCAAATTGGTCTTTCCACATCACTATACTTGGGATTAAATTACCAACCGAAAATTACGTGTAGGTCTAGTTTTGCACTCCTTAGGCTCGTTTTTTTTTTTTTTTTAAACAGTCAATTCATTCATTCATACCCGAAGGCAAACGATTATATCGTAATACAGGAATGCACCAAACTACCTAATCCGAGACACGAGTTGCTGCACAAAGCACATCAGGCTATATGTCACGCCCTCAATTTTTAACATAAATAGTAAACACATTTAATAAATAAAGTCCTCGTTGTAATATAAATAATACCCCAAAAGACCTTTCTCTTCATTGATCCCAAATTAATTAAATTCAAATATTACATTTCTATCACGAAGGCTCCAAGTCATCAAAATACTAGTATCTGAAGGAAATATTATTACAATTTACAATAAATATCTTTCTCTAAATGCTCTTTCAGATCTTGTGCTATGAAATCCCTCTTGAATACCTTTTAAAGGTTTGGTCACAAATGCACAACAAGCACTCCATGCCAACTTCCTTTGCTTGTACCTGAAAAATGGTAGGGTTGAGCATACACGTGCCCAATAGAGAAATCTATACTCAAGTTATAAGAAAATGTGATGAACCATGCATACAGAATAGGTGAATACAACAGAATATCACAAGAGATAAGTGTCTTTTACCACGAACGAGCACTCTACAACAAAGAAGGGGAATCAAGATTTTATAAGAGTATCCTCAATAACCCACACGTCAACTAGAGGTAGGAACCAACTCGAATCATTCTAATTAAACCGCCACTTGTCCTCAAGCATCACTTGTCCATCGCTACGCAAAATTAAAATTTTAGATTCTCGTATGGATACTCATTCTGCCTCAATCTGTAAGTATATGTGATGATCATGCACCAACAGTAATATGAGAGCAATAATAAATGTGGACGACGAACCTAAAGGTGCTAATGACAATGAATATATCTCCCAGTAGAACAATACGAACATGTCACTTAATTTTCCTTTCAATACAAGTTCGAGCATTTGGGACCCCGTGCGTCCACTAGAAACCTTTCATTCTTGTCCGGGCATTTGGGACCCCGTGCGTCTCATGTTCATTCCGGCATCGCACCATCCGGTGGATCCGTGACTTTCTTTATATTCATGGTATCGTGCTATTTCTTGTTTCCCATTTCACATTCCCTAATGACCTCATGCTCAACGTATAACCAATCTATATCATTCATACAACAGGTTACACGATCTCGTCATATTCACATATCGATTGATCAATAACATTTCAAAGCATCCCGCGTCACATACCGAACCCATAAATGACTCCACGACACACCACCGGCTAGGTTCTAAACGAGAATCTTACAAGACGAGTGCCCAAAGAACCTAGGAAGATCAACAAGACGAAGCACGAGGATATGAGTTACCCTATTCTCATCCGGACCACTAGGCAAACCCCCATCAACCAACTATGCACCCCACGTCATACCTTATAGCCTACGATGTTCTATAACCTTTCTACAAATAAGTTTTTCCATCCCACCATTCGCCATGTCAAGTCATAGTACCTAACATGTATATATCGTTCATCATATCATGCCACAATGTTCACATACTCATTTTAAGACATAGACGACGGATAGGTACCGTACTCATAGGATTAATTTGACACGGTTCTCTTGCACGACGAGAGTCAAAGGAGATTGATTGATCAATGAATCACTTAAGGTACGAACAATTAAGCTTAGAAGTGGTTTGGAGGTATTCAAAGAGTGTTAGAAGTGATCGGGGTTCCAAACAATCGAAGCGGGTTAAGCAAAGGCAAAACTGTCTCGTAAGGGACTGGTATCCATACAACAGTTTTTGTTGTATCGATACGGGAGCGGCTGGAATTCTGATAACTAACTGTATCCATACAACCATTCTGGTTGTATCGATACCCGAACGTTATGACAGCGATTTCTGCAGAATTTCAGATGGCAAAACACAACCACAAACAACGAACCAAGGCCCGATCTAAGAATGGAATCAACTCATAAACACATAACAAGAGCAAGAAATCCCTACCGCAAGTCATGGATCGAAACCCACGCGATTTGAGCAAGCTCTAGCTCTCCAAACTTCGAAATCAACCGAATACTCCTCCTCCGAGTGAAACCCATGAAATTCAAGCTTAAGACTACGATTGAGGGGTGGAATGGAGGTGGATCTTGATGGGTTTTTGTAGGTGAGAGAGCAAGAGAGTGAGAGAGAGCCAAGAGGGAGCCGAGAGAGAGAGGATTGAGGAATTGTCTCCCCTACACACCCACACCCACACACACACACACACACACACACACATATATATATATATATATATATACTCACACAATCACAAAAATTGCACATGCACCCCTCTACAAACAACCTTCCCACATTGACCCCAAATCAAATAATTCAAGAAATCCCTCATTTATTCCATATTCTAACATTAATAAAACCTTTAAACGATTTCTGAAAATATGGTTCTCTACACTATAGACTCAAGAACACCCTGCAAAAGCAACCGACACAAGTGTCAACATAAGAATCCCGACCGGGACAAGGCAGTGAGATATCAAACGTAATCCCAGCACAAACCATTAGGCAATAAGCACAGATTTAATCACAATAACAACAAAATCCAAGTGAGAGAGAAAATATCTGCTCCCAAGGACAGGCCACAAGGGCCACCGGCCGAAACTGGACCGGGTTACCCAATCCAGAGCTGTGGAGTCCTTTGGGGGGCTCCGAGGCAAACCTTCGTTGCCACGCAAGGCTTCGGGCGCTAAAGGCCTAGGCAACGCCGAGGAGAATCTCCTGCAGGCCAAACGCGCCCACGGCGGCCGAAGAACAAACACACCAACCCGCTAGATCTGTTGTTGACCATCAACCTAAACGAAGAGGGAATAGGAATAAGAATGTGATTACTAGGAATCAGATGACCAGAATCTTCAGTAGGAATAAGAATGTGATTATTATGAATCAAATTCCTAGGAATCTTATTGAGTGGGAATGAGAATATGATTACTAGGAATTCCTAGGAATACAATACCTGAAGTAATTTTATTCCAGTGTTTGGATTAATTCAGTAATATTATGCATGAATAATTTTTTTTGGAAATTTATCAAACTTAATATTTCCTTTTTTTTTATTGATTGAGCCAGGAATGGGGAAAGGGAGGGATCAGATTCCCACTCAATCTGTTAATGTGATTCCTGATCAGATATGTCATCAAGAATCACAATCCCATTCCTGTCTCTCCCAAACATGGAAATCCTGAAAGTATGGCATCACATTCCTATTCATGTTCCTTCCAAACGTCAGAATCATGGAAGTATGGTGTCACATTCCCATTCCTCCTCAAGATTTCTTTCATCCAAACTGAGCCTTAATTCCATTAAGAATTAACTGGAAACTTAATTCCCGCTAAGTTTGAGGTATAAAAGCAGGGGCAATCCTTGTGCGTGCATTTTTGGAGCTGCTCGTGGGAATTAGATCAAAAACCTGGACCAGCCCGTACTTCTCTCGATTACCAATACGTGTCCATGGGGTATTACCAATCCTCCCATGAGCCGGATCGCTAATACCCTCGGACTCGTAGTCCATACTCATTTTGGGTAATTAAAAAAGGGTATTAGCAACTCCAAGGTCAAAGAGGGTTAACAAATGGGGGGTCTAACTCTTTCAATTTAATCGATGTGGAACTCAATCCTTTACACATGTTCCTAAATTATGTACATTTACTTGAACTTGTGCAACAACTTGCAATCCCAGTTTCGGGTGTGATCTTTCGAGGTACGATACACTAGAAAAGCTTCAGCAGTTGCATATTTGACCATATCATTGCAGGTCGACCTGCCTTCGTGTCAAGAACTTGTTTTCCTTCTCAAGCTTAGCCGCTCTTTTGTCAATCCAAGCCTGCACCAGGTCTTGTAGCTCCACTCGTCTTCATATCAAGAACCCATTTTCCTTCTCGAGCTTTGCCATGGTTTTATCCAATGGCGGACCCAAGATTTGCACCAAGTGGGGGCACATATATAACATTAACTACCTTAACAAAAAATAAAAATTAAGCAAAATTGTGTAAAACGGAATCTAAATATCCATGATAGAGTAAAAAACAACTAAACAAATTAAGGACTAATTTTTCTGAACAATCAAAAGATATATCCCGAACACTAACGAAAAAATGAATAGAAAGTCCTAATTTATCTCGATCTAATTTAACTGTTTGGATGCAAAGTATTTTGGATTTAGTTTCTCAAGTTTAAATCTTCAATTTGAAGTTGCAATAATCTAAAGCAAAAAGCCCAATAAAAAGCCCTTAGAGAGAGAGATGTGTAGGGTACGTGGATAGTGTGTTAGCAAACCCCTGGTAGAAGTCAAAGATGGGTATTAGTGTAATAGGAGTAGAAACTGCAAAACTTGTTTTTACAGTGTGTGGAATGGAAGCATAACCAAAGAAGGAAAAAAATTTGCAGGCTGCTGCTGTGGGGGCACGTGACCCCACATGCCTTTGAATGGGTCCGCCCCTGATTTTATCAATACCAATGCCGACCACAAGGGTGTGACTGTCGCAGAAGAAGTCTTTGAGAACTTTAGAGCTCCGATCAGGTTCTAGTTCGAAGAGAAGACAATGCCGGCCAACACATAGTTGCAAAAGCTCGTAATAATCATCCTTTCGGCTGCCTTGACACAGAGATAGAGGGAGAGGCTAGGGATTACAAAAAAATTCGAGCTTAAAACACATCCATAAGTGTAGTTTTGTTGCATTTGCTTCCATCGAGAGAAGCAATGTCTGGGAGGTTTTCGCTGCTGATAAGCACCCGAGAATGAAATAAAGGGTGTGCTAGTATCTAGTTTTAGTTCAATTTAATCGTTAATTAGTTGCTTTTAATTCCCTTTGCGCGTAGGACTTGTTAATCTTGTTTTGTAGGAACATCATTCAAATCAAGAGTTTTAAGGCCCAAAGCATATCAAGAGACGAAGGCGTGACCCGACGTCTCTCATGCAACCCCGTGGCAGCCCGATGGCATGGCAAGGCGTGACCCGTTGGCCAAAGCAGCAAGCAGAGCACGGCCAAGGAAAGGCAGCCCAGCATCAAGACAAGTCAACGTGCGGTCAAGGCCAAGGCTGGCCATAACCCAGGCGGTATCAATACCATGGTTCCCTGCCTATCGATACCGAGCTCTTCCCAGCACCAGCAGCCTTAACATCTCGGTACCGATACCATGGTTCCCTGCCTATCGATACCGAGCTCCTCACAACAGCCTCAAGCTGCTCGGTATTGATACCACTTCCTTTCTTCTATCGGTACCGAGTACCTTTGCAGCTGCGTACCATGATGCCCATCGGTACCGAAGGCCTTAGCAGAGAACCTCTGGAGCATATTCCGTGCGCGTACCATGAAGGATATAAATAGTGTGATGTTATTTTGTACAAAAAAGTAGAATAGATCTAGTATTGCATAATTTTCAGATCTAGCTTAGATTTCAAATTTCTCTTGCTTGTTCTTGAGTGTTCTTCATTTTCAGCCACTTACTTTTTAATTTCCAGGTTTTAGTAGTTACTTTTTGCTAATTTCGCCTTTATTAAAGTTGTAGCCGCTACTCCGATCTATCTATTCATCTAATTTTCTTCTAGTGTTGTGTTTTCAATTATGCTAAGTAGATTTTTGTTTGCTCTTATCTTCATAGATATGTGTGAGTAGTTTTCTTGGGTTAGGTCATGGGGTGATTAGCATCTCATGACTTGAGTAAAAATTGCATTTTTCCCCAATAAAGTTTGAATCTTTGGTTCAAAAATCGATGTGGGGTTCGGGTTTATTTGTCAAATTGCCGAGGTGTTAACCTCTTTGATCATGTGTAGGTAAGAGTATCGCCTACTTACCACACATGATGCTTAGAGCTCTGTCGCTCAAGGTGTTTGCTAAATCAATTCTAGAGCTAACTTGGTAATCGAACCATCCTATCTTCCGGGTTAAGAGCCTTAGTTGAGCTTCTTGAACCGTGTATTTGGGTGAAAAATGTAGTTTAGCTTCAGTCGTGGGTGTTAGTAATTCCTAGACCTAACCTACTTTTTATCCTAGTTTATTCGCTTTTAATTTAGCCCTTTTTATTTTCACCGCAAAGTAAAACAAAGTTGGCTGTCTAAAAGCCGAAAACCTTGCTACTTCTACAAATCCAACAAAGCCGTGTAATTTTCCCTTGGGTACGATCCTGGTCTTCAGGATTATTATGCTTCAATCAGACGCTTATACCCTACGCTTGGGGTGATATCTCTTTTGATATATATATCGAGAAGAAAACGAAGCAGCTGCCCATCATGGAGGTGCTTCAATGGTTAGAAATTCATTCCTGATGATAATCTGCTATATATTAGTAATGTTTTAAGTCCTCATATGTTTACACTTTACATGTATCTAATCTTTTTTGCTACTTTTGATTGAGATGACTGTGTTGCACTTATGAGACGTAGTACAATACGTAAAATAGTCCAGATGCACGTAAGATGGTCAAGACATATGGTCTAATTGTTCATTGCTCCCGAAGGACTGCCATGTGGTGCTCCACACTACCCATTCTCATGGCATCCCCAACTAAATGTATGAACCTTACATAAATATTGGTGTTGGAATGATCCGTGACACCACGTGACTGTGTGCTCCAGGACTATTCAATAGCTACTCTACATTAATCTATATAATATGACAGAGAAGTTTTTGAATCCGTATATTTTCGACCATTAGATTGGTACACATTTTTTCAACGGTTAAGATTTGCGAGTAGTATTGCTAGAGAAATATTTGGAAAGAATTAATGAAAGAAAACCTAAAATACTCATTCCGATAAAAAAAGAAAACCTAAATGGTATTTGATTTAGCCCTTCTAAAAATCAATTCGTATATATATCCAAACCAATCCATAGGTAATCCCATGATTTATGAGATCGGTTACTTTCGGGCATGTATTGTCAGTTATAAGCTAAAAAGGAAACCTTAAAACTATTTGATTTAGCCTTTTTAAAATCAATACGTACATATCACTTGGGATATACAAAACTGTATGCATGCGATATATATATATATATATATATATATATATATATAATTCTTCAAAATTAGTTTGAATTTTGAATTCCAATACCTATGTAGACACCCCAATTCAGACCTCGAAGGTTCTTTGGACGCCCCGATGATGAAACAAATGAAACGGTACATTTGCGAGCTTGAATAAGGGATTCCCTTAGCCCAAATAGCCCAAAAAGCCCAAAAGCCATGGACTGAATCTGAAACACCGTGCGGAGTACACCTGCAACGCACGGCATAACAAACTTTGTACAACCGCGCGGCACTCCAAGTTAGCCGCACGGCATTTCAGGTAAAGTTCTGACTGGCTCAGACAGCTGTCGGCCACGCTTGTTTGAGCCACAGCTGCAAGATGGCTCAACTGAATATTGCATTTCCAGCCTGCCCAGAAAATACCTCCACCATTTGAATTCAAAGTCCTTGGCTCTTTGCCTATAAATACACCCCTCCACTCAAGGGAAAGGGGCCCCTAACTTGCTTTCTCTCTCATCATGCTTTCACACTCATCCCATACTCCCAAATCTTGAGAAGGTGCTCAAAAAACATTCTCAAGGCCTTTCTTTTATCAAAATACTCCATTTTTCTCCTCACCATTGAAGTTAGTCCTCAACCAACTTTGAGGCTTCAACTACCCAATGTACCATCTATTACACACATCTATACCTCTTTTTTCCATTTGATCCCACCCGTTCACATCTTTTCATGATCCGTCTTCACCCCTCACCGTCTATCCACGATCAAGCTCGAGATCAAAGGTAAAAACCCAGTTTCCTTGGGCTAGGCTCTGTCCTGGTCCTGAGGGGACTCTTCTGTTGTCAGATCTAACCCCTTTTGGTTAGGCCTTGACTTAGAAATCATTTTCAGAAAATAAAATAGCAACTGTGCTGAACAAACTACGTCGCGCGGCGCTTTGAAGCGTCGCACGGCATAGTGTGTTCACACGCGCGTTATTTCCAATCAATACTGTTTTCCTTGTTCAAGCTGCTTGGATCATGGTTACCCTTCATCAGGCCTACTTAGACCATCATAATGCTTGTTATTAGTGTTTCCAGAACAGGACCATTTCTACAATCCATGTCTCACCTTTTTACGAAGTTTTCTTGATCATCCCAAATGGTCAAGTATATCAAAAGCTATTTTTATGAACATGGCTTGGAGAAACGGTATTGTTTGAAGATGATCCGACAGTTGTATACCTTCTGAGTGTTCCAGGAATGGCGCACGCTAAATACAATATGTCGGACGACGTTTTAAACACTGATGACGGTCTGACAAAAAGACAGGTACCACGCGCGGCATACTGAAAGGCTGCGCGCGGCATTACAGTATGCCGCCTGACAGTGACCATGTTCCAGACAGTTTGTCAAGTGGTTCTTTCTTTCTGTTCGCATCATCTTTATCATTTCTGTACAAATAACACCACTTGCACGTCAATGTGATATATTCCCCATGTCCCTTCCCCGTTATTTGTTTTTATTAAAGAGCTTGATTTTTCAAAAGATATTCAAAACTTCTCCTTTTGAAAATGCCTAGTAGAGACCGGTCTTACCGGGCAAGTGGGGTGATTTTTAAAGAAAAACCTTCCCCATTTGTAATGTGGCTCCCGAATCCAAAGTCTCAACGTTTTCGCTTGACCAAAAGCCTTTTCCAAACGAGTTCTCGGTTTCTCGGATCATCCATCTCAAAAATTCGGGTGGCGACTCTTCGAACGCACTTTGGGCGCGGGAGCCCACAACCTAATTTAAAGTTACCCAAAAAATCTTATTACTAATTAATCCCATGATTTATGGGATCGTTTATGTTTTCCAAAAGAATTCTCCCTCCATCCCTTTATCTCTCACAGTCTCAAGAAAGCACGAGATTTATCCATGAGTATGTCCTTTACTCATATTAGGTATGTTCTTTACTCCAACATAATTCCTGAGTCAATTACTTCTTTCTGTATTTTTTTCCCTCTCTATTTTTATTTTCCCAGTGCAATACTAATGGTTCAATGTTGGAATATGAAATATATGTTTCTATTTGGACTTAGAGGTTCAAACATCGAAAGAAACGAGATTTATCCATGAGTATGTTCTTTACTCGTATTGGATTTCTTTTGGCATAAATTGGGAGAAAAAATATGAATGTGAGAGAATAGTTTTGGGTCTTTTACGTTTTTTTTTTGTTGACAATCTTAGGTCTTTTACGTTAATCCTAACTTTGTTGTTTTCTTCTACCTTCTTCTTTCTTTCTAATATTTTATTGCAAGAAAGATCGGCAAAAATATATTTAGAGAAATTTGGCATTGAGTTTAAAGTCAAGGTACTACTAATATTTTTTTTTTAATCCGAAACTACTACTAATGTTCATGAATACTATTTTGCTATAGTTATATGCCTACACATTGGCACCAGCATGGATTATTCTAATGTGCAAGTCAATCGTGCTTTTGTCAAATCTTTTTTCCTCCATGAACCAGTGACCTTTTTATTTTAATCTTTTCCAATACTGAAAGGGGCAACCCATGAATTTGTTGGCAGGTAGCCAAGGAAGTTGGAGGAAAGGAACCAATCCAAGAAGTGGTAATTTTGGGGTGTAGTGGTAGATTCAGGTGGAGAAAAATTGTGGGAGAAATTTTTATGTAGTTGGAAGCTTCCAAGACTACAAGAATTGAAGTGAGTGGTTCCATTTATCTGTATAGATATTCTATTATTTTCTTTCGGTGTACCCCTAATGCATGGTTCTCTCCCTATATCCTCTTTTGTTTAATCTGTTTTTTTACAGTTGAGTAAAAAGGGTTTGATTTTGTTTGGGTTAAATGGACGGAGACTGCCCAATCTATTTTTTTAAATTTGTAATCTAAACAATTTAACTTAGTCGATATTTCAGCTGCTAACAGTGAGCCGCAAATTTGTTAAATAAAATGTATTGCGATTGCCTGTTTAAAAACACATGCAAATATTCACTAGGTTAAAATAATTAATACTTTAAATTATTTGTGCTAATTAATTAATACTTTAATACACTGGTTTCAAGCCCGAAATAATTAAGTTATGGTGAATTTTCTTTCGATTTACCCCAACGCACGAATATTGAGTCTGTCATGATTTCTTTCTATTAGGAGTGCCGAAGGCACACAGGTAATGATTCTGTCATGATTTCTTTATGTTTTATGTTATTCTTACATGTCTTAGTTGAGTTATTTGAATTTTCTTTTTGTGTAAGTATCTCCTTCTTTTTGATGTGTCCAAAGTTGCAAGATGAGCATTGAGAATGAAATTAATACGCTTCCAGTGATTAATTATGTTAAGACACATGCGGATAATCAAATAGCAGTTGTAGAGCAAAATATGTATATATCCCAACTAATTGGCAAGCATTATTTTCACAAGCATTTTTTACACAAGAATTTCTGTGTATACCATATAAACTGCGATTTTTATCCTACTGACGTGAAAATATATATACTATTAAAAAATACTGCAATATTTTCAGATGAACATTTTAATGTGTGCCCCACATCTAAAAGAGTTAGCTTGCATGAAAATGCAGTAGAAGCAACCAAAGAGAAAAATATTGAGATTGACCCAATAAATGGTATGTATTTATAGAATCCAATACAAAAAAAAAAAAAGTAGTGTTTGAAAATATATTCATTTTAACCTGAATTTTAAAAGATATATATATTTCAAGACAATAAAATTAATCAAACCCAAATTGCTTTGCACATAGGTGTGGAAAATAATCTGCAGCTGCCACTCGAAATAGTTCAGTCGCAAGGGGATGCTCAAAGATTAAATGGAGTGTCAAATTTAAATGGTAGCTCATCAAATGGTAAGCACTGTATATTTTGTGATTAACAGTTCTGTTCTTTTATGTTTTGCAAATGTCGCTTTGTTCATCTCTATATTTAGTTAAATGTTGATGGTGTAGGTGATATAATTGTCCCTTATCCCCATTTCGCTGACTTTCATTCAAATGGAATTACATGGATAGTCAAAGCTCGATTGGTAAGAATGGTAGAAGTGTTTAATCAGCTTTTACCCCATGCAACGCTGATATTGGTTTTACTTGATGACCAGGTAATATAACATTCTATTAAAGGCGATTAATGGGTAGTGATACCTTAATATGTTTAAATTTTTATTATAATATGCGTAATTTTTTTAAAAAAAATGACTGATATAGGGTGATGATATGGAGGCAAGTGAGGAGCCCGAAGAAGTATACTATTTCAGGGAGCTTCTTTACGAGGGTAGGGTCTACCCTTTTAAAGAAGCCAGTATTTTATCAGCTGATTAGAAGAGTTCAATCTGGTACCGTACCACTACAAAATGTGTTTTACTTATGATACAAGAGTAGAACATGTATATATCACATGTGATAGGACACCCATTTATTGGGCTTACAGTAAAAGATTACAAGATATCCATCATTTTCCCAACAACTATGTGCAATTGATAGGTACGTTGTTCTATGGCTATATTACTTACATAGTACACCTAGAATATTGAGCAAATAAAAGTCCATCATTTTTAATTCCAATAAGTTATTTTTTTCTCCTTGGCTATATGTGTTAATCTTCAGATGTGGTTGGGTTGGTTGTCACTGTCATTGAACATCAAAGTACTAGAAATGAGGAATCTATGGTGAGAGATGTGATGTTGCTTGATAAAAGGTACTATAAATCATTTGTGCGCGTAAAATCTATTACAACAATTTGAATTTAATCTATATTCTCTATTGACAAATTGATAACAGTATGATGTTTGTTTGACTTACTTTGTGGAATGAATTTGCAAGGAGAGATAAGATGCGTCTGCTTAAAATTCTGCACCAAAATAATGTTTTGTTTGCTATGGGGTTGAAGGTCGATGATTTTCATGGTAATACTTCTCTGAACCCGTGTGAATTTTTTGAATAATAATTTAAAAACTTGATTAATAATTTTAAAATTTTAACTTCTAGGTCCGTACCTTAGCACTTGCAAGAAGAGCAAATTATACGTTAACCATTCAATTTATACAGACGAGATTCCTGAATGGTAAGTTGGATATTGAGTGAATCAATTCGTATGTTTTCTAGTCAAAAAAATTTGTGTAAAAATAGTGAAAGACTAAAAAACATACAAATTGATTCGCTCAATATCCAACTTATCATTTAGGAATCCTGTCTGTACAAATTGAGTGGTTAACGTATAATTTGCTCTTCTTGTAAATGCTAAGGTACGGACCTAGAAATTAAAATTTTAACATTATTAATCAAGTTTTAAATTATTATAAAAAATATTCACATGGGTTCAGAGAAGTATTACCATGAAAATCATCGACCTTCAATCCCGTAACAAACAAAACATTATTTTGGTGCAGAGTTTCAAGCATACGCATCTCATCTCTCATTGCAAATTCATTCCACAAAGTAAGTCGAACAAACGTCATATTGTTATCAATTTGTCAATAGAGAATAGAGATTAAATTCAAATTGTTGTAAAGATTTTACGCGCAAAAATGATTTATAGTACCTTTTATCAAGCAACACCACATCTCTCACCATAGATTCCTCATTTCCAGTACTTCGACGTTAAGTGACAGTGACAACCAACCCAACCACATCTAAAGACTAACACATATAGCCAAGGAAAAAAAAATAACTTATTGGAATTAAAAATGGACTTTTATTTGTTCAGTATTCTAGGTGTACTACGTAAGTAATATAGCCATAGAACAACGTACCTATCAATTGCACATGGTTGTTGGCAAAATGATGGATATCTTGTAATCTTTTACTGTAAGCCCAATGAAGGGGTGTCCTATCACATGTGATATATACATGTTCTACTCTTGTATCATCAGTAAAACACATTTTGTAGTGGTATGGTACCAGATTGAACTTCTCATCATCAGCTGGTACAATACTGGCTCCTTTAAAAAAGGTACACCCTACCCTCGTAAAGATGCTCCCTGAAATAGTATACTTCTTCGGGCCCTACATTTGCCTCCATAGCATCACCCTATAGCAGTCATTTTTTTAAAAATTACGCATATTATAATAAAAATTTAAACATATTAAGATATCACTACCCATTAATCGCCTTTAATAGGATGTTATATTACCTGGTCATCAAGTAAAACCAATATCAGCGTTGCATGGGGTAAAAGCTAATTAAACACTTCTACCAATCTTACCAATCGAGCTTTGACTATCCATGTAATTCCATTTGGATGAAAGTCAGCAAAATGGGGACAAGGGACAATTATATCACCAACACACTATTAACATTTAACAAAATATAGAGATGAACAAAGTGACATTTGCAAAACATGAAAGAACAGAACTGCTAATAACAGAATATACAGTGCTTACCATTTGATGAGCTACCATTTAAATTTGACACTCCACTTAATCTTTGAGCATCCCCTTGCGACTGAACTATTTCGGGTGGCAGCTGCAGATTATTTTCCACACCTATGTGCAAAGCAATTTGGGTTTGATTAATTTTATTGTCTTGAAATATATATATCTTTTAAAATTCAGGTTAAAATGCATATATTTTCAAACACTACTTTTTTTGTATTGGATTCTATAAATACATACCATTTATTGGGTAAATCTCAATATTTTTCTCTTCGCTTGCTTCTACTGCATTCTCATGCAAGCTAACTATTTCAGATGTGGGGCACACATTAAAATGTTCATTTGAAAATATTGCAATATTTTGAATAGTATATATATTTTCACATCAGCAGGATAAAAATTGCAGTTTATATGGTATACGCAGATATTCTTGTTGTGGAAAAAATTCTTGTGAAAAGAATGCTTGCCAATTAGTTGGGATATATACATATTTTGCTCTACAACTGCTATCTGATTATCCACATGTGTCTTAACATAATTAATCACTGGAAGCGTATTAATTTCATTCTCAATGCTCATCTTGCAACTCTGGACACATCAAAGAAGGAGACACTTACACGAAAAGAAAATTCAAATAACTCAACTAAGACATGTAAGAATAACAGAAAAGCAAAAAGAAATCATGATAAACTCAATACCCTTGTGCCTTTGGCACTCCTTATAGAAAGAAATCATGACAGACTCAATATTTGTGCGTTGTGGTAAACCGAAAGAAAATTCACCATAACTTAATTATTTCAGGCTCGAAAACCAATGTATTGTGTGGCACAAATCATTGGGACAAATAATTTAAAGTATTAATTATTTTAACCTAGTGAATATTTGCATGTGTTTTTAAACAGGCAATCGCAATACAT
>JAOTQK010000002.1:9311053-9321269 GCA_025642025.1 Rhododendron ferrugineum
TTTTTTTGACATAAGGATTAGAGAGGGAGAGCTTAATGTCAAATTGAAGATGTCAAAGTGCCACATAAGCCTTTAAAAAAAATTGACATCTCCTGTTGGAGATGCTCCTAGTAGTGGATGTCAAATAAATTAGGGGTTGACCTGTTGGTCAAAGGCCGATGACTCAGGAGTTTGTTCTCTCCTAATGTATCAAGTTTGAAACCTCGTAGGTGTTATCAAACCTCCAAATACAAATGGGCTTAGTCGAGGTGAGGTAAGTTGGCCCCAGGGGCGGAGCTATGTTGGGGCCTGAGGGCACTGGACCTCCAGCCCCAGCCCCCTGAGCTTTTGAATTTTAAAATTTTTATTTAGTATATTATTGATAATTATTCGTGTATACCTACTTATAATCTTAATAATTTCGGTTTGATTTGATAAAAAACACAGTTGTTTTACACTCTCATTTCTCAATTTCTTTCATAACTAAAAATATGTATGTGACAGTTGAATTAGTTTAAAGGAATAAATAAAATGATTAGTATACTTTAACTGCATTGAGCTAGAATCATTTTAATGTACAAAGGTAATGTATACGTTCTGATAAAAAATATATGTCTCCTAAACCGACCTCCAGGATCAAAATCCTGGCTCCGCCATTGGTTGGCCCGTACACGCAAGTTATAAAGAAAATCAAACAAATGTTCCCAGGTTGTATATATGGGAATGAGAGATGCTGGCAGGTATCTTCTTGTAGAGCGGCCGCATCTCGATCGGCAATCGACGTACGGTTCAGATTTGTATGCGATTTATATGCATTCAGATTCAATCTGAGCCGTCTGTACCGAAATGAACGGCCAAATCGGCCGCTCAATAGCATCCCCGGTATATGTTAGCACTAGATATGACGATATGTATGTGGATATATTGGGGTCTGCGAAAGTGGGAAAAAGTGAGAGAAATGCTTATTTTAGCAATTACTGGAATAGATTTGAATATTGAGTATTCCATTACAAAAGGATTAAAACAAATTAGTTACGTACGCAGTCCCTAGAGAGTAGAGAGACTGTGGGTGTTAGGTGGAAAGTTACAGCATAATTAAAAATGAAGTGTTGGATTATTGAGTTTGGATTATTACCCATGACAACTAGCTAGAAAGCAGACATTTACCATGGGACTGTTGGTTGGGTTCTTGCGCAATTGAGCCACAGATTTCGCATGTCTAGATAGGAGGAATGCATCTCCAACAGGAGATGGCAAATTGGTGATGTCAATTTTTTTTGAAGGCTTATGTGGCATTTTGACATTTTTAATTTGACTTCAAGTTCTCCCTCTCCAACCCTCTTGTGTCAAAAAAATAGAGCTCAAACTTTAAAGGGAAAAAAAAAAAGAAAAAAAAAAAAAGAAATCCTCAAACGGCAGAATTATTTTTGAACTTCCAAAGGTAGTTTTTGAAATTTGGCATGTGGAGAGGTAGATGTCAAAATCGGCATGAGAATGAGAGATGTCAAAGCCACGTCAGCTTTGACATGAGTGAATGCAGATGGATTGGATTGAAAGTTGATGCCAAAAATCACCGTTAACTTGTCCACCTTAGCTTTGACCCAACAGGATATATATGCGAGCATTTTGGAAAGGGGTGTGGGTTTTGTTCAGTTTTCTTTGTTTTTTCGATTGAAGTCAAAAATAGTGGCGGAGCTAGGATTTTTACTCCGGGTGGGCTAGCTTCATAGATATATTTTCTATCCAAACCTATACTTATTGTATATTATAAAGTTTTTGTTTTGCAATACATTACATTTGTACAATTCTAGCTTAATGTAGTTAAAGTATACCAATCATTTTATTTTTTTCTTTAGGTTACTTCAACTATCACCTTCTTATTTTTCATTTATGAAAGGAATTGAAAAATGAGAATGTAAGATAACAAATTTTTTCGTCAAATCAAACCAAAATTATTACAATAATTCTACTACCACACCCATTTACACACCCATTCTCACACCCACACTCACAATAAGGGTGGGGCCCACACACACTGGATGTGTAGTGTGTGCGGACTCCACCCTTGTTGTGAATGTGGGTGTGTGATTGGGTGTGTAAATGGGTGTGGTGGTAGAAGGATTGTATTATTAAGATTGTAAGTAGTTATACGCGAATAATTATCAATAATATTCAAAATCAAGTATATACAAAATAAAAAAATTTAAAACTTGGGAGCTCGGGGGACTAGGTCCTGGGAGGGCGGGATTCCCCCGGACCCCAACATAGCTCCGCGCACTGGTCAAAAAGATGTAATGTTAAACAAGGAGGGTTTTTTTTTTTTTTTTGTGGGTTTTTCATTTCAAAGTGTAAAGGATTCAGCTTGTTTGTCACTGCGAAGTCATGCGTCCTTGGTTCCATTAGTTACAAGTATCGGCACATCCTTGATTAGAGTCGTCCATAGTGTATGGTCTACTGAATATTAGTCATCAGAGAGAGAGAGAGAGATTGAATGAATCCTCCAAAGCAAAGAATGGACGAATGGTTTCTGACGTTCTGTAGTGCACTAATGCACTACGGAATTATAGTGGGTCTCGGTATGCTTTACCTTAGATCTTTCCGTTATATATGTTTCGAACTGTTTAGTTTGTAGATCGAGTTTGTTGAGCACTCCAATTATAATCAAGGTAATTGGGCATTGGTAATTAACCATAGGATTAATTGGGCTCCTTGAAATGACTCCGGGAAGCCAAAATCTTTTTTCAGGCAAATAGATAAGGCAAAGAGGAAGGGTCATTGGCGAAGCCAATGAGTATTGAGAATTACTCAAACAGAAATACCAATCAATCCCTTGTGCTTGTTAAAGCAAATCGACCCCACTGAATATATAGACCACAAAATCTCTTTTGGAACGGCTGATTGTATATACAGCAGCGAGTGTCATTTTTTGCATCAGGCTCAACATCTAAGTCGGGGTGGAAGACATCGACTACCTTGTATTTTTTTTCGTTTATAATAGTTTGATGATTAGTTTAGCATTCGTTTACAATCACGGGTTGATGAATTCAGTCTAGCACCACACGTTCTTATAGAACACATTCTTATAGAACGATGACAAAGTTATGAACTCCACGTTATTATATGGTGTGAATTGAAGCACGCTAGCTATGTGCCTGTGCGGCTGTGCTCTAGGACTACTAGTGAATTATTACTCATGAATTCATGTCAACTACGTACACAAGTCACATACAAAAAGCATAAAAATGATTTTGTTCATGATATGTGTATATATATATATTCCCGTGAGTGAGCCAAAACTAACAGCCTCCAATCCCTCCTCCACTCACTAGATAACAAAAAATCCCAATTCCCACACAGAGACAACTCCATGGCAGGCCACACACCTCACATGCCTACCCAAATCCAACAAAATCCCCACTCTCTCTCCTCTCCTCTCCTCTCCTCACCTTTACCCTCGAATCTCTCTCTCTCTCTCTCTCTCTCTCTCTCTCTCTTACCTGCATAGAAGAAAAGCAGTAAGACCCTTTTGTAGCCATGAAAAGTTTTTCACTTTAGCTAGCTGCTTCTCAAAAGTTGCTGAGAAAAAAAAGATTTACCTTACACCATTTGACTTGTCATATATGGGTTCTTTTTCTGCCATTGGATTTGGGATGAGAGGAATTTAATTCCTCATTCTGATTTGTCATACAATACAAAGGACAAGAAAAAGTAAATCTCCAGGAAATATAAAAGCTGAAAAGTTCATTTTCCCTCTAAATCCAATTTCAGATTCTTTTTCCCAAGCAAAGTCCAATAATGGACTGTCACCCAATATTCCGCAGGTACCACTACTAGTCTAGTCCCTTTCCCCCTCCTGATTCAATTTCTCAGTCTCCCATTCTTCCTCTCAATTCTATAATCCAATATACTATTTCTCTCTCTCTCTCTCTAGATGATGCAATTCACCGAGACCCCACCACCACCACCACTCTACCAAATCTCCACATTCACAACCCTGATCCCCATGACCAAAACCCAAATAATCCACCGCAGCCGCCCGTGGCCCATTGGTTTTCCCGCGCCGAAGGCCGCTGCGGCCTTCGGCATAGTAGGAAACAGCGGGCTGGGCGACGCCAACTGCATGGAACAATTGCTCGTCCAATGCGCGACCGCCATCGAGGCCAACGACGCCACCCTGGTGCAACAAATCCTCTGGGTCCTCAACAACATCGCCCTGCCCGACGGTGACTCCACCCAGCGCCTCGCCTCCGCCTTCCTCCGCGCCCTCATCTCGCGCGCCGCCAAATCCGGCACTTGCAAGATGCTCGCCGCCGCGGTCGCGAGCTCGAACCCCGCGATCTCCACGCACAAGTTCTCCGTGACCGAGCTGGCCTCCTTCGTCGACCTAACCCCGTGGCACCGGTTCGGATTCACCGCGGCCAATTCCGCGATTCTAGACGCCGTCGAGGGGTTTTCCATCATTCACATTGTCGACTTGAGCTTGACGCATTGCATGCAGATACCCACTCTCATCGACGCCATCGCCAGCCGGTTAGCGGGCCCACCGCTGATAAAGCTCACGGTGGCCGGCGCCACCGAGGACATCCCGCCAATGCTCGACCTCTCCTACGACGAGTTGGGAGCGAAACTCGTCAATTTCGCCAGGTCAAAAAACGTAAACATGGAATTCCGCGTCATTCCGTCTAGTTGTACCGACGGATTTTCTTCGTTTATTGAAGAAATCCGGTCGGAACAACTAGTCCAGGAAAACAACTTTACAAATGAGGCATTGGTTGTAAATTGTCACATGATGCTCCACTACATACCCGAAGGAACCCTGTCCTCGATTTCTTCGTTCGATGCGGCCAGTTCTCCCAACTCGTCCTACCGCACGACGTTTCTAAAAAACCTCCGGAGACTAGACCCGACGGCAGTGGTTCTGGTGGACGAAGACGCGGATTTCACCTCCAATGATATGGTTTCTAGACTGAAATCGGCGTTCAATTATTTGTGGATACCGTACGACACAATGGACACGTTCCTACTGCGTGGTAGTGGTGGTGGCGGCAGCAAGGAAAGGGAGTGGTACGAGGGGGATTTGTGCTGGAAGATAGAGAACGTGGTGGCGCAGGAGGGGGCGAAGAGGGTGGAGAGGGCGGAGCCGAAGGGGCGGTGGGTGCAACGGATGAGGAACGCCGGGTTTAGGGGTGTCGGGTTTAGCGAAGATGGGGTGGCGGAGGTGAAGGGCATGCTCGAGGAGCACGCGGCGGGGTGGGGGTTGAAGAGGGAGGAAGAGGATCTTGTGCTCACTTGGAAAGGGCATAATGTTGTTTTTGCTACTGTTTGGGTACCTACTAGCTAGCCAGTTGATTTTGGTTTTATTAATTCGATTTTTTATCTCAATTCTTCGTTTCCCTTCCATTTTATTGGTTCACTTTTCTACTATTAGTTTTGATGTAGATGAGGGCTCAATTTGTTTGATAAGTCCGAATTTAGGTTAATTGACTGACTAATTTGCAAGATCAATTGGATAAGCCACACTAACGGAAGGCCAAATCCAAGGTGACAAGGCCGGCTCTGGAGTGGAGCTCAAGAGGTGCAGACACTTTAGGCCTTTAAATTTTATGCAAAAATTAATGCCCCGTTTTCCATATACTCCAACACATTTAAATACAAGTTTTTCTTGTTCCATGTATCATAATAAGATGATTTCTATCCTAAGGTCCTCTTCCGCTATTCGCTAAAAATAGGTACTTTTTTAGCGAAACGGAGCCTAAGTGGCGCATGCTAACTCAATGAAACCAAGAGGTCATGTCTCTGGTTCAAACCCCAGAGGGCTTTTTTTGGCAAATTATTATTATTATTTTTGTTATTTTCCAATTGAATCTAGGTGTAGATAATATACTTGCACATCTTGTATTATAAATTACTTATGCTTTAATAGTTTTACGTTTTATTCAAGACCAATGTTCAAATCTTTTGCATACCGTAATGTTTTGATAATTTTTTTATTTTTTTAATTTTACTTGAATAGTTAATATCAAATTCACAAATAAAACACTATCGAATAAAAATAAACCAAAAATATTTATTTTTACTCAACAAACTTTGATAAAAAAAAATGTAAAATATTCGTTAAAGAAAACGTAGACTACACCACCCTCCCGAAAGTCCGTCGAGTCAGGTAGATTGCATTCGAAAATGCCAGACCCGCCCCCGCCCGAAACCCGCGAATTCACTAAAACTCAGACCCGCAACTGACCGCTCAAGGTTTCTAAACAGCTCGTAGCACGTCGGGTCGGGTCAGACTAGACGGGTTGGTCGGTTCTTTCGGATCTGTGCTCACCCCTAAACATAGTGTATGAGTGATACTTCATTATGTTTGATTCATATTTTTCTAATGGTATAATTTTTTTTTAAAGTTTAGTTTAGTTAAATTACGAAACTAAAATACCATGTTTAATCTTTTTACCTTGTGTTAGCCACATATATTGAATTTTTCCTTTAAAAAAAATCTAGAGCCTCATTTTAAAATTCGCTTGAGGCCTCTAAAATATTAAGTCAGCCCTGCAAGGCGAAGTAAGTCTTTCTTTTGCATAATTGGCGTTACCTGATACTTATAATTAAATAAATTGATACTAGTACTTTACGTAAATAATGACAGAAAATGCAGTAGAGCTTTTCTTCACCCAAGTCCCCGTCAGATGCATACCCTTTCTTGTTAGGCTTTCAATTAATTTTGATTGGGATGTTAAGAGTTGGTTTATAAGAGTTGGTTTACTTACTAGTTCTATTTTTATTTACTCTCATCGTGTCCACGAATACGTTTTTACTCATTATTAGCACCAAGTCACCAACTATCGCGTTGTCGCAGAGTATCGTGTGACATTGTCATGTATGTAGTACTCTCTGCAAATAAAATATCGTCAGCACACAATATGGGTCATTCATTCTCTCCCAAATCACCTAACAAAAGTGAATGATAAATGTCCCAATCTCATGAACTGTTGATATGAAAATGATTGGGAGTATCCCGTAGGACATGTCACGTGGTATTCCGGGAATACTCAATAATTACTCCATTAGTTGACACTAACTAATGGCTATGTAACTTTGAATAACACACGTACAATCAAAGGCTATGTAACATTAAATTGGATGTCAGCTGCCTGAAGTTAGGGGGTTATCAAATGATCGAACAAGTAACGGATTAATCAAGTTTAATTTGAAACTCTAACGTTACTATATATATATATATATCCAAGTTGGACTTGTTTATCAAGCAAATTGATTTCGAATGAGTTTTAAAAGATCCCATTATGAGTCGTACCTCAAGTAGCTTGTATTTTTTTACACCTCATAAGCTGAATGAGACAAATAATAGCTTGTTTAAAAGCTTAACAAGTTTAAAACAAACAGAAGTTTGGTTTGTTCAAGTAGAAAAAACGACCTCAAACTAGCTCTTAATGAGTCGAAAGCTAGCTAGCTTAAACTCAAGTAGCTTGGTTCATCAATCAAACATAGCTAAAGTAATCACCAAATCAAAAATCATTTGTCGAAGTACGAGATAGTAACTAGTTTGATTTAATCAAGTCTAACTGATCGAATATGTTTAAGTATCCTAAACAAAGAAATCTTCTTCAATCATTAACAACCACTAATTAAAGATCAAAATCAGTTTTTACTATCCAAGCCATGCATGATTGAAAGGATCATGAGTTGTGGACACACTTGAGCAAATAAAACTGTCTCTAGTAATATCATTGTATATGAAAAGAGAATAAATTATATAGAACGACGGTGTAAACATTTATTTCCTCCAAATCAATTACATTGCGCCATGTTGTCAAAACAGTGGTTTCAACTAATAGAACATAAGAACGTGACGCAATGTAATTGATTTGGAGGAAACAAATATTTATACCGGCAGTGTAAGTTGCCCCTTGGTTTCACCTTGTTTGCGATCATATAACCCCAGTCCAACAAGTTCCTCCTTTTGAAGAGAATCACTAACCTTTTCTGCTTAGCTTCTTCCTCTATATTTCCTGTCCTGTTCCTCCATCTTCCCAATTTGTATTGGCCCCAAGCTATGCTTATAAGCCAACACACAACTCGTTTTCCTTGAGTGAAATCTCCAACTGTCCCAGCCGTACAGTACACACCATTCGTCCACCCTCTCTAATCTCCTATCCTCGAACCCGTAGGAATAAACGGATTCGTTTACACGTAGAAAAACCATATCTGACCCGGGATTGTACCCGATGATCATGAACCTAACGACGGGCATTGCCTTTCTCTTGATGTGCAGGGCCTCTGAATTCATCGTCGAGATATCTTCGCTCAAGGTTTCAAACACTTTTCCATCTTCACGGTTCCATGTCATGATCTCATTTTTCTCATTGGTGTGTAGACGCCAAGCCGGAAATTCATCAGCAAACCCGTGGCAATAACAGAGAAGTTGGTTCCGGAATGACCACAAACACCTTCCGAGTGGAGCACGCGGAGCCTCGATCAAGTCATAACAATGTCGCGATTTCTTCGGGTTCAAGTGGCATACTAGAATTTTATCTTCCAAACAGTCCCAAAAAAGGCTCCCGTTGAAAAACACTTTGGAACCCATCACGGTTTCATCGTGCAATTCCGGAAGCCTTTCTTCTATCTCCTCCCAAATACCGGTTTCTGATGACAGAACCAACAACTCGGTATCCGAGTCTGTACCTTCAGGCCTAAAGAGACACACAACCTTGTATTGAAGGTACCCATGGCTATTGAAATCAGCAATTAAAGAATATAAAACCCGAGTCGACCAACGACAAGGATGAGGAAGGGCTACTTTTTCCATTGTCAAAGGGTTACATACGAAACAAGTCGTTTTAAAAGTGATTGAATCCGTGTTGCTGCATAGAAGGAGGCCATTACATGAGTCAATGAGCTCGATAATATCATCACTCCTCCGTTTCAAGAATTTGAGGGAAGGATCCGGGAGGCAACCGGGTTCGGATCCTGTTACGGATGTGAATGCAACATCACCCCATACCAATTCCATAAGCACGTCTTGATCAGGATATGGTACTCTCTGGTGGAAAAACCCTGTTGAACTAGTACTAGCAATGGGTTTATAATTATGGGAGTGTTTGGCTGCGAAATTGGGTTGTCTTGTTTGATCAGATATGGTTTTGGACACACACTTGAATTTGGTAACAGTTTTTGGTGGTAACCGGGAGAGGATTTCTAGTACTATTTCATCTTTTGCTGGCAGTTTTGTGAATATGTCCGCTGTGATTGTGTCTCTCTTTTCTTCTTCTCCTCCTCCTACTTCGATGGCGATTGATTCTTCTTTATTTTTCTCCAGAGGAATTGCAGAGTGGTGATTTTTCTCTTCCGCTATAAAGGGCGCTAGGAAATCACTTTGAGTGGCCTCGCTATCACAATCCATGTTTACCTGCATGAAGTTGAATAAAAAATTATCTCAATATCAATTACCATGCATGAGAGTATGATAAATAACAAAAAAGTTACCAAGGGGCACAAGTAACAGTCTCGTAGGTAGTAAGTTTTGAGTTCGACTCTCACTAAAAGCAAAATTCTTTATGGCACCCGTTAGAAGAAAATTGTGCGAGAATAACTGAGAAACATGATACGGCCGCCACGCGACATAAGGTTGTCATTAGTCATATCAGTTCTGGAGTGAGGGAAAAATTCGTACAAAGAGGAACTGATATGACGCATAATAATGCGATAATAAAACTCCATTGAAAAACAAATAAAAGCTTACAAAGAATAAAAGTATTGTTGCCCAAAGGCTTTGTTTTTCTCCTTCTACTTCCTGGTCTCCAGCCAAAGCCAGATATATGCTTGTCTCTGCGCGGTGATCTCTCCTCCCTCAATAAAGCCCTACTGCCCTCCTCTTTTATACTGCTAGTGAGCCGAGACCTACACTTTACAGAGAGCCCTAACTTTCCAAAACTCACAGTCACAGACCAATAATCCCCTTCCTTTTAAAACACCATTCAGTACCAATAACTATGGGACCCAATTCCCTCTGGCTCCAGTCACACACCATGGACAAAACTTTAGGGGCACGGCTGATCCAAGTTTCCTTGCCGAGAAAAACTTGTTCATAGAAGTTTTCCATAAAACTAAGTTTACAACGTTCAATCTCACGCATCCAAAAGTGTTTCGACGATCCGGATTTTAAAAGAACTCTTCCCTGAAAGAGTCTTTTTAAAATTTGGACCATTGATTGTCAGATAGATGG
>JAOTQK010000002.1:9384454-9396821 GCA_025642025.1 Rhododendron ferrugineum
CATCTCAAACAAACATGATATTAATAATCCCATCATCTAATCCCATCCCAAACAAACATATTCATTACCAATCCCTTCTCATTACCAATCCTTTCTCATTACGAATCACAATCCTAATCCCATCTCCTTACGAATCTCATCCATCTATTACTGTTATCAAACGGGGCCTAAATATCTTAGAAAGGGTTGAGACTTGAGAGAGAGAATCAAAGCCATAAGATGATCACTTCTTTAAAGAGATTGTGCATACAGAAATTAGGGTTGATATTCTTAATACAAGCCAAGCAGGCCCGCCCCTGAGGGTAGACCTACAGATATCAGAGCCGCGAAGCAGAAAATGGCCAGTTCTTCATCCCAAATTTTTTGTTTGAATCACTTATCACCCGGCTTCTATATCTACATTAAGGTTCCTTCGTTCTTTTTCTCTGCTCCCCTATTGCCTGGAATACTATCTAACCTTGATTCAAAATCAAAGAAAACCTTAATTATCTTAATTTTCACATGACTGAAATTCACCAAAGCTGAAACAACTTTATATTATGTTGTAAACTGAAGTAATAAAAAGATGAAGCCAAAATTTAAATTCAAAGAAATCAGGCCGGTTGTAGCAGCTTTATACTATATTGTAAACTGAAGTTGAAAAAAGATGAAGTTACACCTTTAAATTCAAAGAAATCAGGCGGGTAGTAACAGCTTTATACTATATTGTAAACTGAAGTTGAGCGTCACCGCCTACAATAAGAATTGTGGTTGTTTTGGGTAGAAAATAGCAATAAAGAAGTGAACTAGATTTGTGCGCAAAGAAGAAGAAAGTAAAGAAGGAGAAGAGAGAGAAAGAAGTGCTTCATCCTCGTAAGTGCTTCATCCTCGTAAGGGTTGGGCGATTTCTGCAAATACCAAAACCATAATCACAAAGACCAAAGTCTCGTACTCAAATTCAGTAGTCAACTCTATTCAGAAATGAATCCCAATTTATAAATCATGCAAAAGGCTATTCTCCTTCCTAAGAGTCTAGATAAAATGAACCTACATGCGGTGAAACAAATCCAATTGGAATATTAAATGTGCAGAAATCAAATTCCGAATCTCTAAGAAAATCAAAATAGTGAATAACAAATCTATGTTATAAAAAAAAAGCGGAAAATGTCCAGGCATACAACCAAAGCAACATCCAAGGCCATTGGATCATATTTTCATGATAAGGTTGTAGCCATCAGATCATATTCCTTTTCCAAACGATACACAAATATCCTCCTAAAATTTCTATCCCCTCTCGCTCCTCCACTTGTCGGGTAGAGCGGGTAATTTATGTAAGTTGGGACTATATTAAGTTTCGGCTAAAGGCACAGGCATATGCTAGTAACAAATATAATAAATAAAACTGAAAACAGATTCACGAGAAAATTAACAGTGGACCGATTCTGAATAGAAAGAAAGTAATAAAACTCACAAATACCAAAATCCAAACGCTGCAGATGGAAACTTGGTAATGCTGAAAGATACCGTTTATGATCAAGGCTAGCGTTGTCACTGTTTCCTGAAGGCAGAATTTGCCCTTGCCTGATAGGGCTTCCCGGACGTCTGTCTCCCAAGATACAATGATCACTCACCACACGTAGACAAAGCACAGAATTCTATGTGCATAGCAAACCAACTTGTGTTTTTTACTTCCTACGACAAACTTGGGACACAAGAAGAAAACCTCGGAACAGGACGGATTTGACAGAGTATGGACGCTGGAATTCTGGAAATTCAATTCTAAAGCAAGTTATGCGGGGGCTGCGGTGGTGGAGGAACTTGCCCCACAAACGACAACACTGTATGTATCCATCAAGGGAAGAGTTTCCCTCTGCGGGGCTAAGGTGGAGGAACTTGCCGAATATACTTAGACATTTGAGGCACCAAACTCTTGAAAAAACCCTATCCACCTTGATTTTTGCTCATGACTCATCACTTGCTAACATAGAAACCCTACCTTTTAACATTGCAGGTCAAAGTTGCAACACCTTCTTGAGTAGCCTTCACTATGAAGATCTTCGAAAAGGGCTTCAACCGTGAAATTTAGCCCGGTAATTGTCACTATTGTAAGGATTGAGGATTAAGCTCTGATGCGAAAATGGATGTAGGAGGATTTTACGAAACTCTGGGCAATGGTTTCTCAAGTATGGATTGTGGTGGTTTTAGGTAGACAACAAGAATAGAACTTAGATGAAGTGCGCAAAGAAGAAGAAAGGAAATCAGGAGAATGAGAAGAGAGAGAAACAAGTGTTTCACCTGCGCAATGGTTTGTGATTTCTGCAAGGACCACAACCTCGATCACAAAGACCACAATCTCGTTGCTCAAATTCATAATCCTCTCTATTAAAAAGATGAAAGATTAGATCCCAATTATTAGGCATATAGGCCACACAAAGGCTATTCTTCTTCCAAGAAATCTAAGATAAAATGGACCTAGGTGTTTTTCAACGAAACTAATAATAGCTGAATATATTGAATAAGAAAAGTGAATGAACCTAGTTGTCAATGCAACTTCATGATGACCCCTGAACGACCACTGCAACCATGAATCGCATCTCCTGAAATTACCAAAATACCTTCGTATAACATTGGACACTTGTGTTTTGGACCAAAAAGACTTCTTGATGCTCGTGTTGGTCATAGCCTTCGGTTTAGCCTTCCAAAGCCTATGAAACTTGTATAACCTCTCCATACCTATTTCATAGACGATCCAATGCATTTTCTTTTCTTCTTGTGATATGTAGTTGGTCTCCACGAGCTCTTAGTTAAAGATATCTCTTCTACGGGCCATTATGGGCACGATATGGGCTATGGATAATTTGCCGTCGACCACGGACTTGATGGGTTTGTTGCTGTTTCAGCCTGTTTGTTAGCGGGATTTTATTCATTTATTTTCATTTTATCTTTTTTGAAGGGGTGATTATTATCGAGGGGCATGGTTTCTTTACGTATTTTTTACGAAGAGCGATACGGATGGATATGAGTAGGTGGATGACATTTTCGTAATTAATAATGGCATTTCCCTTAAAAGAGGCCAGATAAGGAAGGGGGACAAGTCAATGATGTGGGGAGGGGGTGTCAATATTTAGTCATACTGGAAGGGGGTTCCAAGTGCCAAACAAACACTGGATTAGAGTGTACCTGGATATACAATCCAAGCGGGCTTTTGGTCCAGCTAAGAAACAAGCTGTTTGTGTATTTTAGGAATTGGGCCACTGAATGGGCAAAAGAGTTTCAAGCCTTATTAGGCGTATTAACCTGTTTGGTCCACAAAAAATTATTGGGCCAATATTTGAACTCGTGTTGTTCTAAAAAGTAAATACATATATCAATTAATGAACGCATCACCATACTCCTATCCAAATTTAGATCCATACTCATGAATCCTTCATTTTCAAACTCGTCGCAGTATAGTATAGCAGTGTTTGTTGGACTCTAATTGGCTGACAAAAGGTAGGTCTCGCACCGTACCCCAGGCTCTTTGGCACTTCATTCAGTCCCTTTCGATATTCTGCTTCATGCCCACTGCAACTACTCATAGCAAGTCCTACATCATCATTGCTTTCCGTGCCAAAACTTGACAAGTACCATCATGGCTCACTAATAGAAGTCATGGACACAAGACACTGGACACTAACAAACCCACATACCGAAGAAATCATAAAATTGGACTCACTTTGTAAAACTCCATCAGCTCATCAGCCCTGAAACTTTTCACCTATGCGAAACTAAAGGATTAAATCAGTTTCTGCACAATTGTAGTTATGAAGCTACGGACTCTTTATTGAGGAAAACTTATCAACAAAAAGCACTTGAAAAGTTGCATCAATAACATGAAAAGTTCAAGAAAGGCAGCAATTGAAGACAAATATGGTGAACATTAACATTTATTTGAACTGGTTGAACTACTTATCTTTTATTTTAGAAGCATCTAAGATAATCAAAAATTCCCCTTTAAGCACACCATATGTACTTACATTTGCATATCACCTTTCAAAGTGCTATGAATAACACATTCATATGCCCTAAATTGTATTTTGATAATCCTACGCAACTTTTCGACGCAAAATTAGAAGGCAACAAACACAGTTGTACTTGCCAAATTCATTGTTTTGGGATAAAAATAGTCCCAGTTGCAAATTCGGGGAAGGTCATAGTAACATATTAGAACATGTATTAATTATTTTGCACACGGTTTTTTCACCAAAACTGACACACAGTCGAAATTTGGAATAATTGAGTCTGAAAAGTCAAACATAAGGATGCAGAGTAGAATGATTCTTTAGCCCTGGAGAAATCCTAGATTGCATAAACACTCACAAGTGACCTGCCTATTCAAGTATCAACAAAGTACTAGTAAACATGTTGCTTCTGAGTAGTTTCAGTCCAGGTCTAACTACAGTTAACCTCCCTCTTTCTGAGAATCAGGATCAGACAGCAGTAGACTCAGAACTCAAGCATTCCTAGTAAGACACTTTAATCCACATAATGGTCCAAAACATCAAATTTCATAATACAACTGCTTGCCTGCTTCAGTGGCACAAAGTTTATCTCCGATGGTGGCAAAGCCTGGGAACATGAGGAAACATGTAAGTGATCATGCAAACAGCATCCTAGTTCATGGTTGATGTCCCAGTCATCCAAAAGCATAAGAAGACATTTTTCATAAAGCTATAAACTCCTCCAATGCAAAATATTGCAGATTTGCTATTTTAACCACTATGAGAGAGAGAGAGAGAGAGATGACAAATGAAAATCACCGTGACAAAATGGACAAACAAAAATGTCTTAACTCAAAATAACAGCATAACAAGGTTGGCCAAAAAACTCGTCCCCTGTTGAATTATGCAGATAATAATGTGGCAACTCAACTCAACTCAAGCCTAAACGTGTGTCAATATACGAAGTTTACCTTGCATGTAAGCATAGAACAAGAGGGAAAATAGCTATTCTGAGTTGAGTCACACACACACACAAGGCATCTAGATTTGTTCATTCTTTCGATAAGATAAGTCGTCTTGGTTTTCTTATCATTATATCTCTGCTGACAACATATGGTTATGCAGATTTTATCTCCGTCCCCTTTTCCATTACACAGGAAGTGCCTGCTTTTCTAGCTGTAAAGGGTTTATAATCTCAATCATCAGGCCTAGGCGTAAGTGATAACAGACAGACAGAATTCAGCAATGAACTAGACACTTCAAATCAGTATCCATAGAATATCACATTTAGATATCAACACCCTCCAAAAACTATCCATGCTATTGTGTTGAAAGAAACTGAAAGAGAATAAGTGCAGGAGAAGCATACCTCATATGTGAAAGGACCATCTATCGTGTCCAAGTCATGAGTTCCAATTGCAACCAAGGTTCTTCGCCTAAACAAGGAACAATGTAGGCATCTTAAGAGAAGGATTGCATGAGATTTCTCCAGAAACTAAGTCAACTACATTGACAAGGAAGGGGGTAAAGAAGCATGTGGTATTGTGCATACAAAAATACAAACAAATTCAAAGGAGGAGAATCAGGAGATGACCTGTGAGATTCAGCAACATAAATAAAGGACCACAGAACATAACTCAAGGGGGGAAAAACACAGTTAAAAATCCTCACAAGGATAAAAAGTGAAAATCATTTGTTGATAGGCAGCTTTTATTTCTGGTTAATGCAGCACTCTTGTGTTATCCCTCTAGATAAAGCCAAGCCAACTATCTGTACCTCGTACTAATTTCCTAGACTCCTCAAAATTCAAAGCAATTGAGGGAATCAAAATTGTATTCCTTATTAGCTTATTACAGTGTTGTGGTAATTCAAGTCCCAATATGAACAACAAAACAAATAAAATAAAGCCATAGTTCCCATCTGGAAGACATGATTGAAAGAAAGAACACTGGCATAGAGCGGTGGTTTCTCAACACGGACATATCTGTAACAAAAAAGAAGTGTTGTATGGACATTATAGTAATTAAAGGAACCAAATAAACAACTCAGGAACAAATCCAGCTTCTGGATTTTCTGTCTAGTTTAACAAAATGAAGGATGGAGAAGGCGAACACCACTCTAAGATACCATTAAAATACAAAATGGTAGGGACAGCTTTTCAATAGCTTTTATATTTCTTTTAGCTTCATCAGCCAAAAGCATCTGCATTCTGAGCGATATATTTGATCCTTCATAAAGCAGAAGCCATCAATTGGCAGCAAACTCAACTCTATGAGGGACAATGTGACATCAATACACCTCGATGGGTCATGTTAAAGAGTTTATAATTTGCCATTACGTCGTTCACATAAGTCCTTAATTCCCACCCGCATTTGTGGATCCGATCGCCAGATGAACAATCCCTTGAGACAAAAAAAAACCCCCTTTCCAGAATTTTTTCAAACCCGGCCTCATTCTTGATGTGTTCGATCACATTTCTAGGTTGCACTTCCATTATGACTAAAAATTTAGTCACCAACCACAGGAAAATAAAAACATTCCTAGACCTAAAGATGGATAACTTAGTTAAGTGAAATCTTGCTTTGTTATTAGTTGTGTGGCAACATCTCCGAAAGATGGCAAACTAGATAAATAAACACGTGAGCTTCCTGGCATGTCCTTTGCGGCCGGCGACCGATCGTTTTTGGGATCGGCGACATACGGCGGGTTCACGGCGGTCTTTGCGGAGGCGGCGGCTTTGGCACTTTGGATTCCAATTCTTAGGGTTTGGGTGGTTTGAGCCTTAGTTGCACAAAGCGGGAGCAGGAGCGGGAGCGGGAGCGGGAGCGGGAGCGGGAGCGGGAGCGGGAGCGGGAGCGGGAGCGGGAGCGGGAGCGGGAGCGGGGGAGCGGGGATATGTGGAAGCTCCTAAGGTTAGGAGCGTCTTAAGAGCGTATATATAAAATAATATATATATTTATTATTTATTGAAATCAATGCAATTACCTTTTAAAATATCACCACTTATTTAGATTTTATTTATTTCAAGGCCTAAATATTAAAAATAATAGGGAGTAATCATGTGTTTTTATGGCCCATTAGTTACATAAATGTCTTTATAACCCATTAGTTGAAAAATGTACAAGCTTTGGACAAGTGGGCTATATAATAAAAATGCTGGCCCAATCCCACAAATGGCCCAAAGCAAAAAAGTATGAGTAAAACCCTAACTCAGCAAACGCAGCTACTGCGATTCTTCATCGTCTTTGACTTCGACGGTCAGTACCCCCCCCCCCCCTCTCTCTCTCTCTCTCTCTCTCTCTCTCTCTCTCTCTCTTCTTCTTCTTCTTCTTCTTCTTCTTGAAACCAGAGAACCAGCAGTTGGGATCGTGCTCCTCTGTTGATGGGATCGCACTCCAATCACGAATCTGACTTTGGAGCGCAAATTCGCGCTCCTGTGTTGGGAGCGAGGCCAGTTCACACAAATCCTGCTACTAAGGTTTGAGCTTTATTTGTTCGGCTAACCCCCTTGTATTTGGGCTTTTAGGCCTTTTTTGGTGTTGGGCTTCATCCCATTTGCTCTTTATTATTTTATCTGGGCTTGTGGCCTTTAGGTGCTGAGCTTTGGCCCTTGGGGTTTTTTCCTTGGTTGACATCTTGCTAATCAAGGATTTGGGTCTCGGATGGGCACTTGTTGCCCTCCTCCTTGCTCCCTTTTGTCTTTGTAATCGCGTTCAAAGATGAATAAAAAAATCGCCGTTTAACAAAAAAATAAGTTCTGTAAACCTTAAGTAATAACCAGTGTTAGAATGTGACCCGAACACTGGCTCAAAATCACATTATGCAAGAAATATGAGCAACACAAGAGCATGCGAGGCTGCAGGATATGACTATTTTAGAATTACCTGCATATATTTTGATGGAGCTTATCTTGAAGATCAATGAAGCTGTTATATCTTGCTTCGTCAAAAGTTATACCTCTTACAACAGCACAAACAACATAGGGGCGAACCAAATATGTCTGTATGAAAAAGCATAACAGTAACTAATACTAATAAAAAGGGGGAGGGGGGTTGGGAAGGGGGGGAAAAACCGAATACAGACCAAACAATTTATATGCAATATATGCACCTCAGGTTTTACGTGCATTTTAAGCATGAATTCCCTCCTAATATTTCGCAATGTATAAGTAGGAATCGGATCGATCCCAATAAATACCCGCAAGGCTTGGGCAAGTCCTTCGAGGCAAAGCAAATCATATCTGTTGATCAACAAGGCAACATGGTCATTGTCAATTCCTGTTTTCCACAATCTTAATGAGTAACGCTAACCAAATTGTGAGAACTCAAATACACACACACAAAGAAAAAAAAAACTAAATCAAACACTTTACAAGATTCTAAAGTAAAAACACAAACCAAATTAAAAGCATGATCTTGCTAGCATTCCTTCAAGTCATTCTAGATATCTAATCGACAATTCCCCAAAGAATCATATACATAAAGAAAACTACCTATTAGCTGCAACTTCAAATTTGTAGATGACTTCTTCGTCTTCAGTTGTTTCTTCTTCCAAGTGCTTCTCTTTTCTAATAATTGCTTTCTCAATCGTCTGTTTTGGCCAAAATTACATTAGGTATGAATTTTTTTTTTCTTCACTACAAATACCTTACCAATGCACATAATTTACAGTAAGTACACTCTTTAAAATGCTAAAACATTGATAGAGAATTGCAGAGGTGCTAAGGCTCAACATGTGCCCCTCCTAGTTTTGGTAATCAATGCTACCCAAGGATGTCATAAGAGTACCCATTATCACCCTATCGAACTACATTCGCTTCCATCCTACAATTAGTCAAGGCCCCCTAATGTTTTCCATGTTCACAGAAGATCTCTTATCTCTATTATAAAACAGAAGGGTGTGGGGACGAGTTGTTGGAACGGCTTAGATTCATTTGATCCAAAGGTTGTAGTGCATCCTTCCACTTCCCGGTTAAGTGCCCATGGTTTTCACCTAAATCACACAACTGCCATCTCCTTCCAACCGGGATGTGTAGTGCCTTAGGCACGGGCTAGCACTAGTTGTCATTCAATTTGGGAGGGTATTACAGGCATTTCCATAGAGAAGAATCAGTGGCGGAACCAAATAGGTGAACAATCGATTCATGATAACATGTGGTACGCGTAGTATACATTTGTAGTTTAAAAATAAAATGATGCAGCAATTAGAACTTCCAAAGGGGAAAACAGGTCAACTGTGAAAATAGTTATTAGAAACTTCAGGGACGTATTATAAGCCTTTTATCTCTAGTATGATAAACATTTAGGCTCCATTTGTTCAACATAAATATTCTATCACGTAAAACATTTTCAGGGAAAACAATTTTGCAGAAAGTAATTTTTTGTAATTTGATTTCCTGTGTTTGGTTGGCAATAAGAAATTCTTCTTTCCAAAACCAAAAAATTCCATACTACTCCAACCAAAAAGGTACATGTAACTACATTCTGAGAAAACATTGCAAATACTCCAACCAAACAGGTACATGTACTTTATAGTAGGCTATAGCCTATATATACAGCAACTTACTTTGAAGTTCGAAATCTTGGAACTACGTACTCTCTCTCTCTCTCTCTCTCTCTCTCTCTCTCTCTCTCTCTCTCTCTCTCTTGCTCTCGCTCTCTCTCGGTGGGGTTGGGAGGATAATGGAGCAGTCTCCCGTCGACTGTGGTGACGCAAAGGATTGGCTTTCGATCCAAATGTTGAGGACGACCAGGTAAAATGACTTACGGCACATTTGGAATGAAATCATGTGTGCCCGAATGATGGAAAAGATTTTATTGTCAACAATGTTTTACCTTTTTTGTCCAACCAAACAGAGAAAAGTGGTGAAAACATTTAACAGGAAAATATTTTACGTCGAAACAAACAGAGCCTTAGTAAAAGCAAACATTATAGTACATTTTTATGGCGTGGTAGTAAATTTCAAACATATGGAAGTTTGTACATAGCGCTACTGCTATTTAAATTGATGTGTCCCTTCTGAGGCCCGGCCCAAGAGGCGGCGCCTAGGGCCTCCAAATTTTGGGCCCAAAATAGGAGCCCCTTCTTAAATAAGTATATACATTATTTGTTCGTATTATACACAAAGTACCTTTGTTGGTTCCGCAGTAAGTCAGTTTTAGACCTTATGGAATGTCCGAGTTCGAATCCATACTTTCTTCTTGAAGTGTTTTTTTGCCAAAACTAATCCAATGTATGCGATTGCAGCTGCTATGGTTTAAACCCAGGCCATGGCGGAGCTAGGATTAAAAATCCCGGGGGGCCGAGTCATAACGGAAAAAAAATTTAACGTCAAACATCTCTTTATTCCTTACTCAACAAATAAGTAAAAAAAAAAAAACAACTACCAATATACTTGAATTCCATAGTCAAAGGATAAGCCAAAATACATTTTTCAAGATTGATTATCCATCAAAATAGAACAAAAGTAGTTTAAAAATCTATAAAAGTAAAACCAATGTGTTTTGAAATCTTGAAAATCATCTAAGATTGACCAACTCTAAATTAAATTGCATCAGAATTTCCTTTCGATCAATTACCTATCTGCTGAAATTGAACATTCAAGCCAATTCAATCGAGCAATTTCAAGCCGATTCAATCAAAGAACAACACGAAAAGTAATAGGAGTTGCCGAGTTCATAAGTCGTAAAAAACATGGAATTAGAAGGGAGCGTTTTATTTGGAAGCTTTGTTTTATTTGTTCATGAGTAAAAGGGTTTTTTTTTTTTTGAAGTTGGGGGGCCTTGCCTCACCAGGCCCTTAATACCTTCGCCCCCCAACCCAGCAACCCAGGTCAAGGAGAGTACAAGGCAACCACTTACGCCGCCAGAACAAAAGCATTTAACGTGCCCAATAAGGACCAAAATAGTTATATAAATATTATTGTTGTTTGATTCTAAAAATGTGTAGGCCCAACTCCACAATTTTACCTTGGGCCGGCCCTGCAGCTTCTACCCTGAAATCTCGGCTCCGTCACTGCCCGAAAAGATTATAAAAAAAAAAAACCTAGCAAGATAAACGCAGATATACAGACAGCAGAAGAAATATGTTTTGTAAGTGCTTACAACAACATCAAGCTCGATTCCGAATGAGAAACACAATTCCTGGAATTCTTCTCGTGCTGCAACTCGAGAAAGCGCGAATGTGATATTGTGGAATTGAAAACGCAATAAAAACAGCCCCTTTTTGGATGGAGGGTTTTCATGAGAAAAAAGAAAGGAAAAGGGTTATGATTTCTCATGAAATCACTCTCATTCACAGGTTTTCAACTACTGGAAACGGAAAAACGGACGACTTACAGTAGGTACGACCGAGGGCTTCGAAGAGTCGATCCCTTCCGACGCTGACCATCGGCATGACGCGCGGCGGAGGTGATTCAGGTGAACGAACGCGATTAAAGGCTGAGTTTTGATTCTTTATACGTATAATAAAAAGCCTATTGCATTCAACTTGCTTCGTTACCTGTAGCGATCGGAAATAACCCTAGTAGACTATATATAACGGATAGAATTATGTGTTAATTTTTTTTTTATCCCTGAACTATCCATATTTTGTTTACTTCGCCCCTAAATTATGTAAGCAACAATTTTTTCCCCTGAACTTTCTCATTGCAATATATTTTGTCCATTTTGTACAATTTCGGAAGAAATAGATCGCAATTAGAGAGTTGATAGGATAAAAATGTTGTTTACATTATTTAAGAATGACGTAGACAAAATGTGGATAATTTGTGGGATAAAAGAAAAATTAACTCTAGAAATATGGACACAATTTACCTAAAAAATCCTGGAATTTGATTCGTATCACAAATTACGGGTATGGCTTATTCACGGAGCCGTTGTAAAGAGGTAATTTACGGAGCTGTTTGATCTTAGTCGTCCATTTCGGTTTTGAACGGTCCGGATTTTAATTAACTCTTTCCCATAAAAGCTTTATTAAAATCTGAACCGTCCAATACACTTTAGACGGACGCAATTCACCTCCGTAAAACCACTTTTCACGAAAAACTCCGTGAAGTAGTTTTTCTCTGCAAATTACTCCCTACAAAAAAAAAAAAAAAAGTAGGCCTTTTTATTTCGAAGTACTTTACTGGCACCCCCATTTTCAAGCACGTGAATTCCTGTTGCACACTATTGATTTGATTAGTTAATTTTACAAAAAAAAAAATTAAGAAAAGAATGACCGGTTCAAAATTAATGATTTTCTTTATTTCTTTTATCTAAATAGCACAAGAGATTTGGACTACTCCTTTATTTTTCCTAACAAAAACTAACACACAGCTAAGCCTAATTATCAGAGCCGGCTTTGGACATACGCCAGTGATGCGACCGCATCTGGCCCCCAAATTTTCACGAATTTTGTGGGCCCCT